>JBCEWC010002799.1:0-32677 GCA_038996855.1 Solanum aculeatissimum
AATAATAATAATAATAATAATAATAATAATAATAATAATAATAATAATAATAATAATAATAATAATAATAATGAATGATAGTAGAAACTTATGATAAAGACGAAATATATTTATTATTTATTTTATTTTTTCGAAAGTATTTAAAATACGTGATTATAGGATAAAAATTTGAAATAAACTCATTTATTTTAAAAGTTTTAAAATACTTATTTTAACTAAACGACGATCTAAAAAGGGATTTAGGTCGATCAAAATTGGGTGTCAACAACATGTACTGGTATGTAAGGCAGAAAGTAAAATCATAGATAACCATAGTAAAAAGGGTAATAGAAATACCACCTATAACCAAAACTTAGATAACCTTCATGGCTAACACTCAACCTCCTAGTGATCAAATATGCACGGTATGCTCGAGTAATCGCATGTCGTGAATACATATATATAGACGGAAATACATGACATACCCAATCAAATGCTAGCAACAGTGGTCCTTTCTGGTAGCTAACTAACATCATATTTGCCAACCTGTGGCCATCTGTATAATATACATATATATAATCATTTGGGCAAATAGGCCTCATACCTCCGATTATAGCTCGAAATCCATGCATAGCATGTCATGTATGATATGAATATTGAATGCACATAGTAGGCCATATCAAGAATTTAGCCAATCTTGGCTCATTGGTACACTAATTCTGATAACGTCATAATCACTATCGTAGCATATACACATGACTTATGGGATCTTACATATCTTTCAAATAAGTTTGAAAACTTAACTTAACATTTAGAATGAAGCCTTAACTCTGAAAATCTTCATAAAGGTGCTTCACATTATACTTATACTTGGTACCATGCCAATTAGTAAAAAAAAAAATTTAAAAAAATCAAATGTCTTAATAGTTTAAATAGGAGCATTATACTAGAGATTATTGGAAATCAATGCGTTACTTTTTAAGTTTTTCAAATTCAATTTTAGCGAGGAAGGATGACTAATTATGACTATCAAATTTTCCTCATAATCTTCCTTTATTTTTAGTGAGACCACCCAAAAAAAAGAGTAACACCACAAATCCATAGACTGGTAGGCAGGAAAGTCTATAAATTAATATATAGATACCAAAGGTCTAATTTAATCGAACGAATATAATGTCAACCTAATTTCATCATGAAAATACTTCAGTTTTGATTTCAATTCCTTTTACAGAAGGTATTTCTAGCAATAGAATAGTAAAATATCGCATATGACATTTTGAGAATTTCCCAAAGTTCGTGCTAAAAGGAGGGATGGAGCTTAACCTTAACATACCTCTCCAACGAACGTCCAATTGTCCAAAGTTTCTTCATGAAAGTTGTCCCTTACGTCTTAAGCTTAGCAACCAGTATATATATGCAGCTTATACACACCTATAAATAGTCCATAATTGAGTATTAATCGATAGATTTTCCATATAATATTCACGCGAGGAAACGTCCATAGAACTTCATAAAAATGATCGCAAAAGAGCTCCAAGATTATTACCTGAACAAACCAACTATAAACCTAGAATAACTAGAAAGAACACTACTTTTCTACCATCCAACAACATCTCCAAACACAACAAAAAGGAGGGAAAAATAATTGCAAAGCGTAAGACATGCATTTCTAGGCACAAGGATGAATTTTAATGGTAAATGCGAAAAACTTACTTAAATCACTTGGGGAACTTGTGGGAGCACTCTCTTCAGTTCCCATATTGTTTTGGAATGAAAATAGAATGTTTTGAGCTTTAAAATGTCAGATTTGTTGACTTATAAGTGGTCTGACCCGATCTGGTCCGCGACCCGATTTCCTTCTTGGGCAGTCACGATAAAATGGTCATAACTTTTTATTATAAAATCAATTGATGGGAGGTTTTGTACATTTCAAACTAGTATCATAGACCTTCAATTTAATAGGGCATGGCCCCTCTACCTTCTTATATTTTGGGAGATATGGTTTGATATATTTGACCTAAATTTAAGAAGGATTTTTAAAGAAGCTTACAGTAACTTTGGCCAACCTTTATCTTTCAATTTTTTTGACTCCAAAACTTAACATATGACCATTGTGCTATTAAAACACCCATTAACAATCCATTATTCTCAAATTATACACTCTTAGTCCTATCTAAAAAGTGAAGCTTACTTTAAACCTTCCGAAAAGGGAGAGGTGCCACTTGGGTCATTTCTTTAATCCTGAATACGTGCTTACGGGGTTCCTTTGATTTAAAACTTTAAATCCTTGATATTACCACTCATTTGTAGTCTTTATTATCCTTAGGTACTATACAAAATCATATACACCTTATATAACATGTCACACTATGTATATTATGGAAGATGAGAAACATTAGATCTCACACAAATACAGTCTCATAAGCATATAAATATGCATATGTCAAAACCATTTTAGCCTCGCTTTAGACATCTTGTATACCATGGAGGCCATCCCCACCTTATCCCATAATATTTTTCCTAATATTCTCTCCTAGTGTGTTCACACATCCATCTAAGCATTCTTATCTCTGCTGCATTCATCTTTTAAACGTGTGAATTCTTGTATGGTCAACACTCAGCACCATACAATATGGTCATAGTATCACTCTATAGATCTTACCTTTACATCTATTCTTATTGCATATAAACACCAGATGTAAGCCTCCATTTCATCTAACTCATTCCAATACGATGTATTACATCATTATCGATCTTCTTATTTACTTGGGTTATTGACTCAATATGCTTGAAGCTTCCTTTCTTTGGGATGACATGTGTATCAATTCTCATTTTCACATCCGCAACTTTTTTTTCACTTTATGTACTCTGTTTTAATCTTGCTCAACCTAAAACCTTTAGGCTTTAGTGTCCACCTTCAAAGCTCTAGTTTATTATTAACTTCATCTCGTGTCTCGTCAATCAATACTCTGTTATTTACAAATAACCTACATCATGGTAGATCCCTTTTAATATGTCGTGTTAATTTATTATCACCATGACAAATAAAAGTAGGCTAACAGTTAATCTTATATACAATCCCATCTCGACTCAAAAGTGTTTTGCATCTCGTTTCACTATTCTCACTCATGTTTTGGCTCCATCATGCATATCCCTAGTCACTCTAATCTATGTCACAAATATACCTCTAGACTCCAAGCATCTCCATAAAACCTCCTTAGGAACTTTGTCGCATGGCTTTTCTAAATCTAATGAACATCATATGCAAGTCTTTCTAAAATCTATAAACACCATATGTAAGTTTCTTTTCCTTATCCCTATACTACTCCAACAATCTCCTTAAAAGATGAATGACTTGTGTAGTTACATGAGTATAAATTGATTCTCGAAAATAGACACATCCCTCCTCATTCTCATCTTTAGCATCCTCTCTCTCAAACTTTAATTGTGTGAATTAATAGTTTGATCCTATAATTTAAGAGTTGATAAATAAAAGTAAAAGTCAACATGATCTTACCTCAAATTAAAATTAAAAAATTAAAAGGTGGAATGACCTGACAGACCCTTATACTTGGTTTTATTTGTCACATAGGCCTTATACTTAGGACTTTATCAAGAGAACCCTCGTATCCACTCAAACACAATATTTTAAACACTTTCTTTTACCTGAGAATTGTGCGTGACTTACAATCGACCACACGTAATTTTTTACATCATTTAAAAATTCCACGTAGGAAATGGCATGTTATAACATATTTCCACATAGCAAGATAAACATTTCTTCTCTCTTCCAAAACCTTCGTCCCCCTTTTCAGCCAAACACTCGTACTCCTCTTTACTGTCTATTTTTCCATATTGAACTTGTGTCTGATTTTTTGAAAAATTTTGAGTTCGCATTTCAGTCTATATGTGTAAGTTTGTCAACTTGTATTCTTGAAAAGCAATTTTGCATGCAGTGTTCTCTTGGCTGATATTTTGTTGTTAGAATTTAGATATTTAGCAGGTTGTTGTATTTTTTTGGAAGAGTTTTCTTTGTTGTAGATTTAATATTAGTGTAATAGCAATTTGTAGAGATGTTATGCATTCAATGGTATTTGTCGTGAATATGTTGAGATTCTAGGGTTTTTTTCAAAAAATCATCTTGCGAATAAACTTTTTTGTCAATTGCGTTGGGTTTTGTTCTTGTTAGTAGTCCAATTGAATTGTTATACGACATTTTGTTGTATTTCGTACACAATTACTTAAAAATTAGGACTTTTATTGTATTTCATAAATAATTACTTAAAAAATAGTGGTTTTTGTTTAAACTTAAAAATTAGGCCTTTTTGTTGTATTCAGTCAAGAATTAGTCAAAAATCAATTATGTGAAAGTATTTTGTGACTTTGCAGGCATGGTAACAATATGACTTCAACAATTATAACACTTTAAATGCATTATGGAGCCTATAGTTTATCAGATCCTCGGCTCAGGTATGCCAAAGGAATTAGTGATCCTGAAAAAATAGATATAGATGTAGATAAACTCCATATCATATTGTTTCATAAATTAGCTACTGAATTAGGAGTTGAAAAAGTTAAAACATTTGGGTGCAAAGTTAATAAAAGAGGTCATTTTCACATGTTAAATAATGATAAGTATGTGTTAAGATTTATTAATAGTTGGAAAGGTAGAGACTTTGTTGATGTTTATGTGATATATCAAATTAGTACACTATTAATTGTTGAGGATGAAAATGAGGTGGAATTGATCACATTGTTAACTCCTACAACAGATCAGCTCTCCCTACCGCTATTAATGATAGGACTGATTTGTCTTCTCCTCAACCATCCGATGAAAATGATATGATTGATGTGTCTTCTCCTCATCTACCTGATCAAAATGATAGGATTGATGTGTCTTCTCCTCCTCTACCTCATCAAAATGATAGGGTTGATGTGTCTTCTCCCCAGTCACCTGATCAAAATGGTCCACCAGCTGGTGTGTCTTTTCCTAAGCTACCTTATCAAAACGATCCACTAGTTGATGTTTCTTCTCTTCATCCACCTCATCAAAATAATATGACCGATGTGTTTTCTCCTCAACCACCTGATCAAATTGATCCACCAACTGATGTGTCTTCTCCTCAGTCACCTAATCAAAATGATAAGACTGATGTGTTTTTCCATCAACCATCTGATGAAGTTGATAATATGAATATAAATGAACAGCAACAGCCTAGGGAAAACAAAGAAAAAAATTAGGAGAGTGCTAAGGACTTAAATGAAGGTGAAGGTGATGACTTTTCTTTCTACCATCTTCAAACTTCTCATGAAAGTGATGTACATGTAGATGGTATACAATCTGATTTTGAATCACTCTATGATGTTGATGAGAACGTTGATGATTTAAGTAACTTGGATGAGGAGTTTGTTGAAGCTAGAAAGTCAAATATTCAAAAAAAACATAATAAAGATAAGGTTGCTAGAGTAAATATAGAGGAGATATCCTCTGGTCCTGTAGGTATAGATGTTGGTTTTAAAGATATTAATAAGAATAAGAGGGAAGATATGAAGGAAAATTGGGTACAGATGAACTGTATTTTGATAGCTTAAATCCTGACAGTGAATTTAGTGAAGATGAAAGGGTACCTGTTGAATCTGATGAGGTTGTAGATCCACTAGCTAGGAATGCAAGTACCAATATTGATTTTGACCCAACTGCCAAAAAGTTTTTATTTCAGTTGTATATGATTTTTGTGAATAATATTCAGTTTAGGGAAACACTTCAAACTTACTCTATTCAAAAGGGTGTAAACCTTTAACTTAAACCTAACAAAAAGGAAAGAATCAGGGCAAAGTGTCAGAAAGGTTGTCCTTGGCATATTCTTGAAAGTATTGAGAAAAATACTGAAAATTTATTATGAAAACATATTTTTCTGCCCAGAAGTGTTGTAAAAGAACAAGAAACAGGCTATGTACTCCAAAGTGTATTAGTAAGACTTACAAAGACAGAATCATGAGTGAGCCTAGCATCAAACTCCATCAAATTCAAGGGTTGATAAGAAAGAAATATGGACTATATGTTAGCAAAACAAGTTGTAGAAGGGCAAAAGTAAAAGTTCTAAATGATCATATGGGTGATTTCGAGGAATTTACTAGATTGTATGATTATGTTAAAGAGTTGAAGACTACTAATCTTGAAAGTATTGTAGTTGTTAGGACATCCAAGAATATAATTCCTCGAAAAGAGGTATTTATGGACATTTATATTTATCTTGAAGCACTGAAAAATGGATAGATGGAGAGGTGTAGAAGGATAATTGGTTTTGATGGTGCATTTCTAAAAGGTATTTGTAAAGGTGAACTATTGACTTGCATTTCCAAGGATGGAAATAATCAAATGTATCTTGTAGCATGGATAGTAGTTGATAAAGAATCCAAGGATATATGGTCTTTGTTTATTAAATGCATCAAACATGATCTAGAGTTGACACAATCTGAAGGTGAAAGACTCACAATTATGTCTGATACGTAGAAGGTATGATAACACATTGTAATTAGTTTCTCCTTCTTTTTGATATGCTATAACAACTGTTATATTATACTGATTGTTCTCCTTATTTTTCAATTATTTTTAATAGGATCTTCACATAGCACTTACTAATTTATTGCCAAATTTTGAGCATAAATGGTGTGCTAGACATATCTAGACCAATTGAAAGAAGAAATGGAAGGTTGAAGAAAGAAGAAGAAAATTTTGGTTGATTGTTAAGGGCCCATTTGAAGTTCATTTACAAGATAAACTTGATGAAATGAGTCTATTGAAAAAAGGCATTGTGGAATCTTTGTTAAAGTTCAACAAAGAGGCATGGTGTAGGGCATTCTTCAAGGAACATAGTAAGTGTGACATAGTTAAAAATAATATGTGTGAGACATTCAATAGTTGAATCTTGGCAGCTAGATTCAAATCAATCATTACTATGTTAGAAGAAATTAGAGTCAAAATCATGGAAAGAATGACTCAAATGAGAGAATGTTCTAAAAAATGAGTAACTACACCTATGGCTATGAAAGTTCTTAGAGAAAATACTGAACATGCAGCTAGTTGTGAAGTTAAATTTAATGGAGATATTGGCTATGAGATTATGGATTCACCATATAAGCATGTTGTTAATATAAAAAAGGAGGTGTGTAGTTGTAGGTCGTGGCAACTGAAGGGAATTTCTTGTGCACATGCAATTACTACAATGCATTACAAAAATTTGGATGTTGAGTCATTTGTTGACCACTGATACAAGAAGGAGACATATCTGAAAATCTATAATAAGTTTATTCAATCTATGATAAATATGAAGATGTGGCCAAAGAGTACAAAATTAGCCATTGAGCCACCTGAAATCACTGTTATGCCAGGAAGACCAAGAAAAAACAGGAGAAAAGATAAGGATGAGCCTAGTAAAAAGAAGTTTGGAAAGGCTACAAGAAAGGGGAGAAAATTGAAATGTTCTTTGTTCAAGAATTTTTAAAGGATGTCCAATTATTGTAAGTTTTTCTTTCACTTCTTCAACATTATTGATGAAATTTATTTTGCCCATGCTTCTAAATTCAATTTTGAATATTGTGTATGTAGAAAATAGCTCCACAACTATGGCACCACAACTGGAACTTCAACTGTAGGAACTGCTGGTACAACTGCTGAAATGCATACCACTACTTCAGCAACTTCTACAAGTGTAACTGCTGGTGCTGAAGTGCCTATTACTACTTCAGCAGCAACTGAAAGTGCAACAACTATAGATGGATGTGCTATAAATTTTGAAAGTGTTTCTCAACCAACAAGTCAATTCAGTCGTCAACAATCTACTATTTGTGTTGGTGGCTTAAAGAGGAAGAGTAACACAGGTAAAAGAGATGGGGTAAATGTTGGATATAAATGGCCAATAACATCTGGTTTTGATGTGTTATTTGGAGAAAATGGCAGTGTGATAGAAAAGATAAGTATTATCATTTAAGGACTTTTATTTGATAGTATTATTGTCTTTAACTGATAATTATATTGTTTGTATTATCATTTAAGGACTTTTATTTGATAGTATTAATTGATAGTATTAATGTCTTTAATTGATAATATTATTGTCTTTTATCAGTTTGGAACTATTGATCAAGTGTTACATAGTCCTGCATTAAGAAGTTCAGACCTATCAATATTGACCTTGGCTACAAACACAATGGACTAAGGTAGAAGGGTGGACCTGCAATTGCTCAAAGACAACTACGAGAAAAAAATTACAAAAGAGTCAATTTTTCTACAAACACTCATGCCACTACAAGCACCTAGTCTGAAATAACTCATGCCACACCTATCACTCAGTCCATACCAAGCACTCAAGACACATAATTTTTGTGTATTGATTTTAGCTTGATTTGTAGCTTGATGGACTGACACTGTTAACTTATGTTTTGTGTAGCTTGATTTTAGCTTAATTTTCATCTATTGTGTTAATTTGTTATGTCAAACAAGTTATTTTTCTTTTATAAATTTGTGGATTGATCACAATAATTATAAGTCTTACACTAAATATTTTCATTACATGATATTTCATCATCACAATACTCACATGAACAATTTGTCACAACATCATCTTCAATACAAAATATAGAAATTAAATGACAACAATCATAATAACACTAATATCAATAGGGGAAATGCTTAATCTCCTCTGTCTTTCTTGCCTTCCATGCCTTCCATGTCTTCCATGTCTTCCATGATCAACATTTGTTGATGGGTTATTCGTGTAGTATTGTTCTTAATATATATGATGAACTTGATGTGTACGATCAATTGTGTTAGCCTATCAAAAACATTCACATCCATTACCATTTGCATATCTTTGACAACCCCTAAACATTCTTCCAGGATTGATTGATGTCTTTGACATGTTAAGTTTTGCGTGAAGTCCACAATAGCAAAACCGAGCTGTCATTGTGAAGAATAAGAAACTTTAACAAATAAAAAAAAGAAAAATTCAAATACAAAATCAACAAGGCCTAAATGACTATGGCCAACAAGAAGAAATTTCAAAGAAATTTGGAGAGAGAGAAAAGAGAAGAAAATTGAAGAATTTTGAGAAGAAGTACACTAATGATATTTGGTAATTTAGGAAAGAAGATAGCTGCTGTAACCCTCTAAAAATGACCGTTACAACTTGTTTGGAAGGTGGTTTGCCATGGTTTCATAATGTATGGTGTCGTATGGTATGGTATGGTACTGTACAATCCTGTACTGTCCAATGTTTGGATAGACTGTATAGGTTGCTACTGTTTAATGATAATTTGTTGTTTGATTTGACTGTATGGTACTGTATCGTAACTTGAAAATTTACAAAAATGTCCTTCATTATTATAAATATTAAATTTATCAAAATATTTTTAATAAAACTTTAAAAAAAAATTAATATATAGAATTAAGTAGGGAAACATATAAACTAATATATTTCCAATCCAAACAAATAACACAAGAAAATTAAAAAAGTAAGAACTTTAAAAAAAACGAACCTAAAAAAATAGACTCAAATGTGAAAGAAAAAATAAGAGTTGAAAAAGAAGTTTCAAAAGTTGATACGGAGGAAAATAAGTAATACAAAAGTAGTACATATAATAGAGTAAAGTTTAATAAATAATAAAGGATAAATTAGAATTATTTAAATTTAAATAAGGGTATAATTAGAAAAAAAATAAGAAAACCATGGTATACCACCAAATTGGTGGTTTAAAAAAGTGAGAGTTTTCATGATTACAGAACCATAAAATAAAATTATACCATACCACATAATTAATAAAACAATCATAACAAACGTGATTCTCTTACCAATCATACCATACCATACCATACCACCAAAAATCACCGTCCAAACAAGCTGTTGGAATTTTTAAAAGCCCGTATATCACACACACTTAGTCCTGTATTTGCCACGTAGGATGCTAGATTCTCTGGGCAAAATTTTGAGTACAAGGGCCTATGAGTACACATAACCCACGAGTTCAATGCTATGCATGGATTTCAAATCCATCAGATTTAGGATTTAATTTTTCTAGGGTTTAGCTTAAATTTCTTAATTTCCGCTTTCAAATTCTATATTTTGCGATAACTATAGAACACTATCATGATATAAACTCAAGGTAGTGATTAGAATACTTACCCCAAGAGCGAAATCCCAATCTCCAATTCTTTAAGAGCTTGTGGTCGTAACGCCCTGCTCGCTATCTCTGAAATAACCCAGGCCCAGACTCACCGCAATCGTGACAAGTTATCTCATGATTGCGTGACAAGCTCTGTGATCGCGGTTCACCCTTGATGCTGTCTCAAGTTCCAACTTGTGCCAAAATTCACCCGAGTTCCTCGAAGCCTAAACCATATAATATCAACAAGTCCCTAATGGTAATATCTATTTATGCAAAAGCTCAAAACACATTATTTTCTATGCAAGCCTAGGATTTTTTTCAAGGATGAATCTGGAATGAAGATATCATATTTAATCAACCTTTTCAATATCATTATGTATGATTCTTTATAGATGATGCCACATTTCAGGAAGATTGTAATAACTAGATATTATAGTAAATTTTTAAAGTTGTGAGTTAGTTACCCTTGAAAACAGAGTAAAATCAGTCAGAATAGTATGAACATATCAATTACAGTGCAACAAGAAACAGACCTAGTTTCATGTATAAGCCTTTTAAGTTATGTCAATGAATTATATTGGGCTGGTCATAATCAAAATTCCTTTTTGATACACAAATGAAGAACATGAATTATATTGGGTTGGTCATTAACAGAAATCAACAACATGATAGTTTTTAAAACTGTTGCCCGGTCGTCAGTGAAGTGGGTTGAAAACCTTGAGGTCTCAAATTTAAATCCTACCTGAGATAAAAACACTAGGTGATTTCTTCCCATCTACTCTAGTCTTGATAGATAGAGTTACCGGTTACTGATGTGAGGTGACACATCTCTCGTGAAATTAGTTGAGGTTCGAGGTGACACATATCTCTCGTGAAATTAGTTGAGGTGCACACAAATTGTGCCAGATACATGATTATTGAAAAAATAATATAGTTTTTAAATATTCACCTAAAGATCCAAATGTCCCAAATTTTGAATTACAATCTGTCGTCTTAAGTTTTCAATTTTCAATATTTTTATAAGATGTCAAGTACCAAGTTGGCTTGCGAAGGAGATAGTTTGTGCTAGAGAGAAAGAGAGAGAGGACAAATACGTGTTGCGAGATCACGTTGGCAATAGTGGGTGAAGAAACAGACTGGAGCACTTTCTGGTTGTTGGAGGTAATGGTAGACTAATAGGGTTTTCCAGAACCAGAAAGTGAGAGACCTTCATAACATACTTATGACAATTAAAGTTTACCTAATGTGTATATATATTTTTTTCTTTGCTTAAGCGTCTAAATGTTGAAATAGTTCTATCAGCTTTTGCTTCCTTTAGCACCAAAACTAAATTGGATTCATGAGACATAAACACGGAAAACTGAAATACATCCCGAATAACCATTTCAAGTAAATCAAATGCTTCAATTGATTTTTGAGGAAGTTCTGAACCATGTACACCCCATGATTTGACCTTTTGCTGAATGTTCTGATGCAATATATTTTCTGTTGTTCTTTTTATCAGGAAATTAAAAAAAGCTACAGCTTAGATTTTCTGTAACATAAATGTAGTATATTTTCCGTAGTTGCTAAAACAATCAAATTATAGATTTATACTGTGTAATTGCTGCTGAAGTACTTCCCTTTTCTTTTTCCTTTTAGTTACTGAACCAGAACTTGCCTCATGATGCTCATATGGCTGGTGACATCTCGTTGATGCTTGAGTTTCCAAAAAATGACAAGTTCTTCAAGAAAAAGAAGGTTTGACGTTTTGAAGCAGATTGTTGATAATCCTTATTTCTTCTAGTTTCCCGTCAGGACCCAAAATCCGAAGCCTTATAACAGACCCAACAACCCCCATGTCGAGCGAACCCCGTAAAATCCAAAACCATCACATACCGAACAAGTGCAAGTCTAATAATAAGACAATCACATAATCACCTAAACTAATCATCTAAATACAATGCAGAAGCTCAAATAAAACAGGAGCAATTACATACTAAATCATGAGTGTCCATGAGTCCGTAAGTACAAGTCTAAAGTTTAAAATAGGAATAAACTGAATAGTGTAAAAGAACTTCCAGTCACTGCATAACTAAACAGTTAGCTCACCAGTGAAATCCATATTTGAACAACTAACAATGATCAACCTCGAGTTTCTGGTGCTCAGAACCTATATGCATTTAAAGTGCAGGGAAGTGAAAAAGGGGGTGAGTATGGGGTAATACTTAGTTAATAATATTGATCGTTCTAACAGGGTCGTGATATGAAAGTACTCTTTTTAGAAAATCCTAACATATATGATAATTAACAACAATGGTATTAACATAGCCCATGTACTATAGATATATAACACGAACATGAGTCCACATACCCTAAACATATCCCACAACTCAGTGTGAATTGCATATGCAATTCAACATCCATATACACAGTACTTGACAAGCAGTACAACCATGTAAATTATGTACATGAAATTGATGATGTTATTCTTGCATCAACTGATGCATATGAATGAGTCCCAGTTTGAGAATAAAATCCCATTGCGTTTAAAATCCTAACTCACCTCAGTCCAAGCTAAGCTTAACCTTCCAAAACAACTTTACCACGTCTGGAATAGACCAAATAACTTCGAAAGAATAATTAATGATGTCAAACAATGCCATTGGGCTCAATTCTATGTTTTACAACAACATAATACATAGGGGTCGTTTGGTAGATTGTATAAGAATAATGATAAATAGAGTATATTAATAATGCTTGCATTAGTAATGCATGTATTAGTTATGCTTGCATTAATTATACATAAAATATTTTTATGCATTGTTCGGTTTGATGCATCAAAAATAGCATGATTAGATTAAAAAAATTATTTACTAAGATACCCTCCACAATTATGGTGGAAAGATGTAAAAACAATTTGAGGGTCAATTGTGTCTTTAATCATACTAATGCATGCATTAAAAAGATTGTATTCTTAATGCCTACAAATTCATGGTATTAGTAATACACACCTTAATACACAATAGAGTGAATAACTAATGCAAGCATTAGTTATACTTGACATGAAAAAAGTGTACCAAATAAGGTATTACTAATACACAAAGTTAATCCATTTATTATTTTTACTAATACACTCTACTAAATGACATCTTAGTGTGATCCCCACAAGTGGTGTCTGGGAAGGTTTAAGGCGTACGTAGACCTTACTCTTACCTCATGTGAGATAGAAATGCTATTTTCGACGGACCCTCAACTCAAGAAAAGCATTTTCAAAATAGGGTTTGACAAGTACCAAAATAAAAGCTATGGTGAAAAAGTATCTTAAAAACGAGAAGTACTGACTACAAAAATAGTAATGATAACCCAAGTTAAAGAAACAACAATGGTAGTACAATTGAAGAATAAGATAACAATAGAATAATAATAATCATACTGATAAGTATAAAAGGGATCCAACAAGGTGCTCTAAGCTAGAACCATACTCTCTCACTCTCACTGGAAAGATAAAAATGGCTCGACTAATTACTAACCCTCTATGCTAATTCTTGACCTTCATACTTTCCTATCTGGGGTCATGTTTGAAGATGTGCCATGTCATGTCTAATCACTTCTCAATTCTTCCTTAGTCTACCTTTACCTCTCTTTAGATTATCATTCTCAATGTCTGGCACCTCCTCGCTGGGACATCTGTGCTCCTCCTCTTTATGTGTCTGAACCATCTCGAGGGAACCATCTTAGCTCGCTTTTCGCATCTTGTGCACCACTGAGGCCAACCCACCTTCCCTAATATATTTTCTTCTTAATCTTATCTCTCCTAGTGTGCTCACATCCATCTAAGCATCCTTATATCTGCCACATTCATCTCTTAAACGTGTGAATTCTTGAGTGGCCAACACTTTGCTTCCGTACAACATAGTTGGTCTTATTACCACTTTATTGAACTTTCCTTTAAGTCTATTCTTATCACATATGAACAGGAGATGCAAGCCTCCATATCATCGAACCCCTTCAATACAATGTGTAACATCATCATCGATCTTCCCATTTGACCCAAGATGCTTGAATCTTCCTCTCTTAGGGATGACATGTGTATCGGTTCTCATTTTCACATTCGCCATATTTGATGTATCATAACTTCCACTCCATGTACTCTATCTTACTCTTGCTTAACCTAAAACATTTAGGCTTGAGGGTCCGCATTCAAACCTCTAGTTTATTATTAACTTCATCATGTGTCTCGTCAATCAATACTCTGCCATTTGCAAATAACACTCATCATGGTAGATCCTCTTTAATATGTCGTGTCAATTCATTCACCACCATGACAAAAAAAGGGCCAAGAGTTAATCCTTGATGCAACCCCATCTCAACTTAGAAGTGTTCCGAGTCTCCACCGACTGTTCTTACTCATATTTTGGCCCATCATACATATCCTAGTCACTCTAATATATGTCAAAGGTACACCTCTAGACTCCAAGTGTATCCATAAAACCTCCTTTGGGACTTTGTCGTAGGGCTTTTGTAACTCTATGAATACCATATGTAAGTCTCTTTTCCTATCCCTATACTACTCCGACAATCTCCTTAGAAGATGAATGACTTGCATAGTTGATTGCCCTAACATGAATACAAATTGATTCTTGAAAATATACACATCCCTCCTTGTTCTCATCTCTACCACCATCCAACTTTCATAGTGTAGCTTAGTAGTTTGATCCTATAATTTAAGAGTCGATAAAAGTAAAGTCAACCCTAGGTCAACGTGGTCTAACCTCAAAGTAAAATTAAAATTCAGATTATACATTAACCCACGAGTTCAAAACTATGCATGGATTCCATTTTGAGACTTCTTGTCCATCAAATCTAGGATTTAATTTTCTAGGGTTTAGGCTTAAGTTCCCTAATTTCTGCCATTAAATTCCATGTTTTATGTAACCTTTAGCACACTATGATGATGTAAACTCAAGGTAGTGATTAGAATACTTGGCCCAAGTGAAAGGGCTAAATCCCAATCTCCAATTTCCGAAACATAGAATGTAAAATATGGTGCAACAATAGCTGCTGTCCACTAAACTGATCTTTATATACCCTAGGAGCTTGGTTGTGACCGTGACACCCTTGCTCGCTATTGCTGAAATAACTCTGGCCCAGACTTGCCACAATCATGACAAGTTATCCATGATAGTGAAGTCTTGCCTGACACCTGACCCAACATTCATGATCTCCCACCATGCGAATGGCAAAAATTGGACTGCTCAACATTTCATGATCGTGAGACAAGCTCTGTGATCGCGGTTCACCCTTGATGCTGTCTCAAGTTCCAAATTGTGCCAAAATTCACCCAAGTGCCTGGATTCCAAACCATACCATACCATACCAAACAAGCCCCAAATAGTAATATCTATTTATGCAAAAGGAGGAGTTGGGTTTTTACACTATGTCCCTTCATTTTGTTACACAGTCCATATAGAAACTTGAAAACTTTGTTTTTAATGTTTCTCTCATGTGCTCTGCTCATGGTGTTATCTAATCTTGTCTACAGAAACTGCTAGAAGACATGGGTTATGCAAAACATGTATCAATACATAGCGCTGCAAGTCCTGGTGAACTGGAGTCTTCTTTACTTTTGATGCTTCAGAGAGCTAGAATAATAAACTTAGATGAGGTATTCCTTTCTCGAATTCTAACATCTTGAAGTAGTTGAGTAACTTTTAAATGCTAATAACTTTTCTGTTTTTTTTTTCTGACTTGGAAAATGTGTTGGAAGTCTTTCCTCAGACAAAAACTTCAATAACTTTCCGGCGAAACTAGGGTTAGACTTTACCTTACCTTTGTTCAGATTTATTCAATTCTTCATCTCAAATCTTACGAGGGTTTAGATGGGAAAAAATTTCTTTTTTTGTTGCTGTGAACAAGTCATTTGAAATCAAGGAAAATGGGGGAGACCGAGACTGTTGGTATATTTGGGTGGAAAGGAAGAAATTTGGCAGTACACTCCCCATCAACACTAAAATGCTACAGTGGGTTCGTCGGTTTCTACAGTTGACGTTGGAGGATATTGGTAAACTGTGCAGATGGTGGAAGTTAATGGATGATGTTTTAATTGTTAATGAACTTTTGGACACCAGACAGAAACAAAAGAAGCGTTGAGTCACCTGTAAGTTAGACTTAGAGAAGGCTTATGATCATGTTAAATAGGAGTTTCTACTTTACCTTTTTAAGGTTTTGGGATTTGGTAACAAGTGGATAAAATGGATCAAAATGTGTAATGTGTATATCTACTTGAGGTTTTGTGATTATCATTAGAACCCTGTTGGGCTTCTTCCCTCATTGTAGAGGATTAAGGCAAGGGGATCCTCTAAACCCCCTCCTTTTTATCCTTGTTATGGAATGTCTCAGCAGCAAGCTGAAGATGGCAGAATAGAGAAGGTGGATTAAGGGCTTCATTTCTTGATATGAGGTGCCAAACAGACGCGTGGATTCAGGGTTTCATTTCTTGATATGAGGTGCCAAACAGACACTTCTATTACACATATCATATATGCGGATGATACCTTAGTTCTTTGTGAGGCAGAAGGAGCACAATTAAGGTTCCTTAGGCTGATTTTTGAAGGAGTGTTTGTTTTTCGCACTAATCTTTCTAAGAGCCACTTGATTCCAGTTAATAAAGCACATAATTTACAGGAGCTGTCAACAACACTTTTGTGTAATACTGGAAATTTGCCTACTTTATACCTGGGACTGCATTTAGGTGCCAAATTCAAAGCTTCAGTTATATGGCAGAATATTTTGGAGAAGTGTGAAAAAAAAAAGACTAGCTAATTGGAAAAAGGGCAGTACTTATCCTTGTTATGGAATGGTTCAGTAGCATGCTGAAGATGGTAGAATTGAGAAGGTGGATTCAGGGCTTCATTTCTCGATATGAGGTGTCAAACAGACACGTGGATTCAGGGCTTCATTTCTTGATAGGAGGTGCCAAACAGACACTTTTATTACACATATCATATATGAGGATGATACCTTAGTTCGATGTGAGGCAGAAGAAGCACAATTAAGGTTCCTTAGGCTGATTTTTGAAGGGTATCTGTTTTTCACACTAATCTTTTTAAGAGTCACTTGATTCTAGTTAATAAAGCACATAATTTACAGGAGCTGGCAACAACACTTTTATGTGATACTGGAAGTTTGCCAACTGTATACCTGGGACCACCTTTAGTTGGACAAATTCAAAGCTTCAGTTGTATGGTAGAATATTTGGGGAAGTGTGAAAAAAAGACTAGCTAATTAGGAAAAGGACAGTACTTATCCGCGCGCGTGTGTGTATGTGTGGGGGTGCTTATTAATATTGTTTTTGAGACTCACCTCCTACGTTTGTAAGAAGTGAATTTCTCTGGAGGGAAAACGAGGAGAAAAAAGCATTCCACCAAGTTAATTGGAGAACTGTCAAGATTAATAAGAAACAAGGGGGAATGGGAGTGCGAAATATTTGATACCAGAATATGAGCCTACTTTTCAAATGGTTATGGATATTCAATCAAAATGAAGGAGCTTTTTGGAAAGTGGTGGTTACCAAAAAGTATGGAAGAGAGGACAACTACAACAACTACAACATATTTAGTGTAATGCCACAAATGGGATTTGGGAAGAGTGGTATATATAGCCTTACCTCTACCTTGTAAAGGTAGAAAGGTTGTTTTCGATAGACCTTCAACTCAAGTAATGAATATCAAAAATCAAGTATATAAAACAAATGTAGTCGTAATGAAGCCATACTAACAAGTTTAGAAGAGAACACAAAACAACGACACCTAACCTTCTTCTTTAATCCTCGACCTCCATATCCTCCTATCTAGAGTCATGTCCTCGGTGAGCTCAATGTATTGTCTAATTACCTCTTCCTAATTCTTTTTCGACCTATACCTACCTCTCCTTATACCTACCATCAACCTCTCACACCTCATCATTGAGGCACCTATGCATCTTCTTTTCACATGCCCAAATCATCTTAATCCCGTTTTCCTCATCTTGTCTACCACTAAGGCCACTACACCTTTTCCCATGATGTCTTTGTTCCTGCTCCTTTCTCTTCTAGTATGCCCACACATCCATTTCAACATCCTCATTTCTGCTACTTTCACCTTTTAGACGTGTGAATGCCAGACCTGCCAACACTCTGCCCTATACAACATAACTGGTTTGGTCACCACTTTATAATAATTACCTAAGGCTTGGTGGCACATTTTTAGCACATAATAGACTAGATGCGAGCCTCCATCTCATCACTCTGCTCTAATATGATGTGTAAAATTCTCATCAATTTCCCAATTTCATTGGATTATTGACCCAAAATAGTTGGAAATCCTGTTGGAGGTGACTTATATATTGATCCTCACTTCCATATACGCCAAGTGATTTTTGTCACTCAACTAGCAGTCTACGTATTTTGTCTTCGTTTTGCTCAACTTGAACCCTTTAGACTATAGGGTTAAGTCTCAAACCAACAATCTATTGTTAACTCTAGTGTGTCTCGTCAATTAAACTATGTCCTTTGCACGCATACACTATGTCACCTCTCCTTAGGTATGTTGCGTAAGTTCATCCATCACCTAGGCAAATAGGAACAGACTAATGGTTGATCCTTGGTACAACCCCATCACGATTGGGAAGTGCTCCGTGTTTCCTCCCACTATCCTCACTCGGGTCTTGGATCCATCATACATGTCCTTAATCACCTTAGTGTAAGTTACAAGTGTACCTTTAGCCTCCAAGCATCTCCATAGAACCCCCCTAGAGACTTTGTTGTATGTTTTTCTAAGTTAGTGATTACTATATGTAAGTCCCTCTTTATCTCCCTATACTACATCAATCTCCTTACGAGATGAGATGTATGGCTTTGTAATGGAATATTCTGACATGAATCCTTGTTGGTTCTCAGTAGTAGACACACCCCTCTCATCCTCATCTCTACCATCCTCTCCTAAACTTCCATATCGTGGCTTAGCATCTTAATACCCCTATAAATGTTGCAATTTTGAATATCATCCTTGTTTTTGTACAATGGGATCATTGTATTCCACTTCTATTCTTTGGGCATTTTAGACATCCTAAAATTGATGTTAAACACTTAGTTAGCCACTCCATATCTGCATTATTTGCACTCTTCCAAAATTCCGCCAAGATTTTATCTGGCTCGGTAGTCCTTCTCCTCCTCATCCTACGAATAGTCTCCTCAAACATTATACCTCTACAAAACCCAAAATCTTGACTACACTCAAAGTGCTCTAAATCACCCAACACTATATTCGTGTCCCCCCTCTTCATTCAAGAGGCTTTTTTGGATAGTAACAAGTTGTATTAAAATCAAAATCAAAAGGGGCCAGCGAAGGCTTAATTACAAGGATGCTGAATAGAAGCACAAATTATTAACTAGCAACTAAAGAGACTCTAGGAATATTAGTGTTCCTGTGTCATATATTTACTTCTCTTTACACCAAAAATGCAAAGTTGAATACAATTAAGCTTTATCTTCTAAATAGGGTTGCTTTTGTTTTCGAAACATCTCGAGTTCCCCCCCCACAACAGATAGTACACCATATGCAACCTGGGATTATGCTCCAACCTTTGTTTTGAGCTTTAGTTCCTCTCCTTTTGCTCCATCTAGATAGTAAATCTAGTGTATTTGTTGGCATTGCCCAACTCAAACCCCTATGTTAGCAAGAAATATATTCCACAGTTGAGTACTCACCCTACAAATGCAAAAAGAGATGACTATTTGTTTCAGCATCATAAGTGGTGGATAGAGCAAAGGTGTATTCCCTTTCTTTGCAGTCTGTCATGTGTCAAACAAACCTGATTTACTACCCTTTAAACAAAACATGCCACCTTCTATGGTATGTTTGTCTTCCATAGCTGTCTCCTGGGACAGTTTACTTGAAGATTGTTGTTATGATTCCTCAAGTGATATGCTGTCTTGACTGTGAAAACTCCTCCTGTCTCTCAGCCACCATAATCTATCTTTCTCTGTTGAGGTTCCCTTGAAGAAATTGAGTGTGTTAAGGCAGGCACTAAATCTGTCCATTATGCAGTTACTCAAAAGTCTTCTGAAACTGGGGTCTCATCCTTGATTGTTCCATACCCTCATTGATACTGGTCCTTTGCTGCTGATTCAGGATGTAAACATCAGGGTGTAAGTGCCTAAGTGAGCAATTACCCAACTAATTATCTCCCAAAAGAGAAATTTGTTGCCCATTCCCAACTTTGTATCTAATACTAATGCTAATTATCATCCAAACATTTCTAATAGTCCTCCAAACACTGACCTATAAACAGTGCTAACAGCTTTGGTTTTCCCAGTATTCTTCTCCATATTTTTCTTTAATCACCCTCCTCCAAAATGATTGATCTTTCATTGAGTATCTCTGTAGCCACTTCATGAGTAAACTTGATTTTGCTTCCTAAGATTTTGTATGCCAAGCCCCCTTTATTGTTTTCTTAGTGTTAAGAGTTTTCCACTTGACAAGATGAATGCCCTCTTTTTCCTTGTTGCGTTGCTATAGAAAGTTACTTCTCAACATATCCAGTCTTTTCTCAACTTGTGGAGGTAAGGGAAAAAGAGGCGTCATGTAGGTCATACAAGACCTCCCATTGCCATCGACTTCTCCCCCATCTCCTGGGCTTTGACAGTAGTCAAGCCACTGCACTTGATCCTCGATTGGTCATACAAGGCCTTCTTCTTCCTCTTCCTCTTAATCTCTAAATCCATTGGTAAGAGCTTATGCTGAGTTGTAAGATACTCACTCAGGATGGGGGCATACTGATGGAGAAAAGTTCACAGTGAAAGCAGCCTACAAGATAGCAGTCGACCTGAATGCTATCACTGACAACTGGCTTTGGAAGCGAATCTGGAAGGTCAAACTTCCATCCAAAATTGTTTGCTTTAGCTGGACAGCAATGCATGAGGCCAGTATATTTTGAGGAAGATTCAGATTATGAATAGATGTCACATATGTAACAGAGAAGCAGAAACTCATAGCATCTGTTTCTGCAGTGTCCAGCCGCTACAGACTTATGGCACATGTTCCTCCCCTTTTTGGCTTCACTGGGTAATGCCTAACACTATTAGGGTTTTTTTTGAATGCTGGAGCCACTGGAAAGTTGACAGCATCATCAAAAAGATTTGGAAGATGATACCAACTGCCATCTTATGGACTATCTGGAATGAAAGAAATAGAAGATGTTTTGATGGCCTCTCAACTAGCCGATCTATGATCAAAGCTAAATGTATTTTGTATTTATATATTTGTTTTTTTTTCAAGTTAAAAAAAATTGTTTTTTTTGTCCCCAATGGATTCGCCTAAGAGCTTTTTAGATTTTGTTTGCTCTATCATAGTGTACTTGAGATAACATACTAGTGCTCACTCTTTTGTAACTTCTTTGCATTTTCTTGATGATGTGAATGGAATCACTTCATCTAAAAAAAGGTACTCACTCAGGATATCCTTGCGTCGTTCCATAGACTTCTATCACACTTCCTAAGGCGCAAGTAATTTATCCAAATCTTAGTTACCGTGCTACAAAAGGTCACCAAGTGATCCTCCTCCTTCGTGGAACTCGAATTAGCTATCACCAAATCAAAAGCATTAGCTAAGTCCAAAATCAGAACTCCTTCGTTTCTATCCTCAAAACCAAAACTGCCATAAACATCAACGTAACCCCTTGAAGTATTCCTGATATGGCCATTGAAATCACCTCCTATGAATAGCTTCTCGCTGTGCGGGGATACCCCTCACTACCTTGTCCCAATCATCCCAAATCTGCCTTTTATCCTCTTCATCCAAGCCCGCCTGTGGTGCCTATGCACTATTAACATTCAAGGTAAGTCCTCTTAATGACCACTACAATTTAACAGAATCACAGCTTGTTTGCTTGGAGGCAGATATGGAGATCCAGGGCACCTTACAAAGTGGCATGTTTTGTTGGACTGTCGCATATGAAACAGTTCTGATAAAACACTGCAAAAAATATGAAGATGCTTATCCTCTGCTTTTGCATTTTATCTTTACAACTCAAATCTGGAACATGTTTTTAAACACTTCTTAAGTTAGCTGGGTGATGCCTAGAAGGCTTAGAACTATCAAACAATTACTGCACTGTTGGACTGGTAGGGTATTGTTGGGAAGGAGAAAAGATGAGTCTGGGAGACCATTCCTTCCTGCATATGGTGGGTGATTTGGAAAGAAAGGAATCAAAGATCTTTTGAGAGAAAACGTGAATGTTTACATACATTGAAATAAATATCTTCTTTTGGGCTTTTTGGTATAGACTAGAAGATGTTAAGTACAACAGATAGGATGCTCAGCTTCCTACAGTGATCTAAATGAATTGACTTGCCTGTATTTTGGCATAAACTTTGTGACTCTGTTTATAGAATCTTACCTTTCTCAAAAAGAAATAAAATGATGCTAGTAACACTTTTTTGAATAGCTTCCCAAGAGTAGCAGTTCATAAATCCTCTTTAATTCTATGAATTATGTGGAAAATCAGTTGTCGATAGAACTGTTAAAATTTGCCTATGGATTGTTGGTGAAGCAAAATTATGTAATCAGTTGCTTTCTAACAAGCTCCTTACTATGTCAGTTTTATATCTGCCAAAGGAACAGTTTTACTATAAGTTCCAGTTATTATCTGAATATACCACAGTTTGTCAAAAGAGGGGAAAATCATTAACATGACACTAACAGAATGCAAATCTAAACATCTCCCAGTATCATTTTATTGATGAGATCATTTGCACTGATAAAAATTGTCTTTGGTTTAGCTGGAACTTTACTTTGGTGGCGAAGATGTCATGGATATGGTAGGCTTTAATAGTCCAAGGAATGAGATGGAAGCCTTGAATTCAATTCTTACAGACATTGCTAAGTTGGATGGAGAACATTGTTCAACCACAACATTGGAAGAATTACGAGTTGCAGCTGTCAACTTGATTTCTGAGTTGGGAAAGAAATGTGAAGAGGAGAGCAAAGTTGTTTCTCGATCTAGCTGTGAGCCAGAGAAACGTTTACAACAGTGGGGCGAAGACCAAGGCGTGAAGTCACAATTGGAGATATCTTGTAAGTTCTCATCTCACCAATAATTCAGAAGTCGAAATAACGTATTTATCTTTGGCATGCATGATCGAAAATGCTTTTGGGGAAAAAGGGAAACTTATATTTTTTCTGGTCTAAGTTTTAGAGCTTAATCTAGTAACTATAGAATTGCAATTCAGTTTACCATTGCGTACATAACTTCCCTGTTTACATGGGAATTTTGTATGATTATCATTTAGTTGGTGTTACTAAACCACTTCTCTGAATTTCTGTTCTTTTTTTGTTTGAGCTGTACTTGTCATTAGTATCAGAAAACTATTTCAAATAAAACGGAATAACAATGACTACTGTTTTATTTTCACTTATTTGAAAGTTTTTCAAGACAACCTCCCTCTCCTTGTTGCCTTTCTTGCACCTCAACCTGCAGACCGTCATGCCCATACTCTCCTTGTCTTAATCTCTTGCCATCAACTTTCTACTTTCAAACTTGTTGCAAGAACATTTTACACCTATCAAACTTGCTCTTTTGCTTTTTTATTATATAAAATCATGCCTTCATTAAATGAAGTAAAAGAAATTAGCTCAATTTTTCAAATAAGTCCTTTCTGGTTGAGTTATGGGAGTAACAACTTGGAACACTTGATCTGAGCCCATCCGTTTCAATGTTGGTGGGCAGGATTACCATAGCAACATGTGTTTGTGGGTTAGGCAGGATTACCGTAGCAACCTGTGGTTGTAGTTGGGCAGTCTGCTGGGTTGATAAGTCGAGATGCAATAAAGCTGGCGCGGAGACTACCAGCATTTAGAAAAGGAGGAAAACAAATCCTCCATTTTTTCTTCACTTCTTTGCCTGTTTTTCCTTCCATCGTCGCTACGATGTGCTCTGTGAATTGTTTGTGTTCTGTTCGGTTGAGCTATAATGAGATGGTGAAGGAATATGGCAGAGGATTAAGAGTGGGATGTCGGGTCAATTATGGGGGGCAACCGGTTGATCTACCCATTTCGGGGTTAACCTGCCAATCAACTCTAAGCTGAGCTTCTAGTGAAAACCTAAAGCCGTACCTTATGGAACGAAATTCCTCAGTTTCACAATAACATGGCTTTTTTCTTTTCGAATAATAAATAATTTCTGCTGGGCCTTTTATCTGGACCTAAGATGAATTAGATAGGTTTTACACTTCTATCAAAGAAAGAGGAAACCTTTGTAGTTCAGTCTTCAGTTATTTGTGGTCTTGCAGTGGTTTCAGGTAAGGGGAACTTTGGACGAGAGCTATTCTTTTTGTACTCTCTGTGTAAAGAAATGGTGAACTGAACTGCGAAGTCCGTTGTTTGTTCCCTGTTTAAGATGGAAGACCTGCTATATGTTTGTTAAAAAGAGTGAGTCGCGGAAGGATTTTTAGTGAAGGTGTCAAAAGATGGATAAAATTGGCGGAGCTTTTTCGCGCTGGTGACTTTGTGAATTTGTTTTAAATGTATATGGATTATCATGGTGAAGGTGATTTATGGCTTGAATGGTGTTGGGTGGAAATGATGGCTGCTTGTGGTGAGCATGGATGGTTTACATGGTGAATTAGACGTGGTATTTTTTGCTTCAGAGGATGGTTTGTACTGATTGTGAAAAATGGGTGGAAAGCTGGTACTGGTTCTCTGTGTGTCAATTTATCTTGAAGAGTAAGGTTTTGTGGAAGAAAATAGTATATTTGAAGAAAAAAAAGGATTTTTACTAATGAAACTTCAAGGAATAGTGAGGCGAACATGTCCTTCCAGCATGATCCAAGGTGAAACGCTGGGGGCACAAGCTATGGAATTTCATGTTAAGGTGTGTAAAGGGAATCTAACCTGTTAAGGTGTGTGAGTGTCAATGGGAAAAAAAATACACGTTAAGGGGGAAGGTATGTATCAAGTCTTTGCTTCTATTAATGCTTTATGCGGTCTTACCTTTGGTGTCTATCCCTGGGGAATTTTATTGGTGGAGATTCCTAGAGTAATTCTCATCCTCTTCTTCTCGAAGTTGAAGTTCGTCAATGCCAATGACAGTGAATGCTTTATGCGGTCATAGCTTTGGTGTCTATCCCTGGGGAATTTTATTGGTGGAGATTCCTAGAATAATTCTCATCCTCTTGTTCTTGAAGTTGAAGTTTGCCAATGCCAATGTCATAGCGATTTTTTTTTCTTGTTCTCTTTATCTGATTGCCAAAGATCTCACCATCCTTCAGCTATAGCACAACAACTTTACCATCACACTTCTCTCATTGTTTCAGGCATATGCAGCCTTATAAACTGCTACCCTTTCAACAGTTTACTGTCCTAGCCTTGCTAGATAGTTGGACAATTACATCCAGTGCAGGAGAAACTTTTCACTGGTTAATCTGACACTTCTATGTTTATTCTCCGACATTGTTTCACTTACAAACTGTACTAGTAAGCTCCTTCAATGGCTGACTTATTGATTGAAAAAGGTAGAAATACTATTTTCATTCCTTTCACATTTGTGTATCTTGTGATACAGACTTTGAAGGAGCTGGAAGGGGAGCTGTTGCAAGACAATATATGAGGATTGGAGACATTGCCTTGGAGATCCCTTTATCCATTGTCATTTCAGATGATCTTGTGCATGAATCTGACATGGTATACTTTGTCAATGTTATGTCATTTGTTGGTTGAATCAGTATGCCTTTTCCTCTTGTCTTCCCCCTTGGCTTGCTAAATAATTCAACAATTAGATTTCACTGTTTAAGCTGTTGCATGCTTGATACTTTTCAATTTTAAAGTATAGCTGATTGAATTGCCTATAAATGAAGTTGTGACATCATAATTTTGTTAATTAAAAGGACTTTCAGGAATAGATTATAACCGAAAATGAGATTGGATGGGATGGACTTGCACGTCCATTTGGAGTCAACACTTCAATTCTAGTAGTCTTGTAGGAACATTGTCTCCACACGCTGACTCTCCCTGTGGTACCAGTTAAGAAGCTTTCATCTGTGCAATAATGATTCTTTGAGGAAGTGTTTGAGAAGCATTGGGAAATTGATATAGCACTAGAGATGAGAAGGGTGAAATGGAGAATATTTGTGAGGAAATAAGAGAATTATCAAGAAAAAGATGAGTACGAAAAATCAATGATAAAGTATTAAGCGTGTCAAAACAAAGACGAGCGGAATATAGCTATAGAGTAGAAAACCATGCACAAGTTAAGTTTTAGAGACAATTAGAACTATGTTTTTAATTAAAAGATACGGATAAAATTAAAGATACCCTGGCAACCTGTACGAGCAGGAATACTTTAGGAGCTTGTGCTTGTGGGTGGGGTGGGGGGAGGGGGGGGCGGGAGATTCCCACTGAATTAGTCGAGGTCTATGCGAGGTGATCAGCACATCACCACTTTAAAAAGGGGCTAAATTAGAAATAATGATACATCAAACTAAGATGGTGGTTATAATAATAATAATAAGCATAAAAATATAATGGACAATGATTTGAACATAATACAAAATCTAAAAGATAAATATGAAAGAATAAAATCTTCTTAAATCTGATGAGATTTCAAAAATTATCCCTACATTTCCTACTATATATTCTCCTAAATCGCTTGAAGCTGCATCATTCTCTTTTGGTGGAAGAGAACTTGGCTACTATGAGTACCTAAACAAACTACTAGTTGAGAAACTATGATTGCATTGATCAACATACTAGAAGTTGAGGAGGTTTAGGCTTTAGGAGACGTGCAGAGAGACTAGAGAAAGATACTCAAAACTAATGGTCATATGATCTGGTGAATCCATCAAATAAGTATTTGATCCCAAGCTTCTTGAGATGTATGTAATAAGGATCAACAGTTAGGCCATTAGCTTTTTCGAAGGAATTTTTGGTGACATCTGTTCAAGATAGGTTCAAATCATGATATCAAGTTTTCATAGCACTCAGAACAATCCACTCAAATCGAACTAGCTTTATTTTACCAAAAAGGATATTGAGCGTGTCATACCAATCAAAGTGATCTTCTAAGATATTTATCCAATCAAGGAACAATATGGTCAGGTTTCCCCCCTCCAAGCTAGACACTTCCATCTTGGTTTTCCATAGAAAGTCATTGTGGATGTTGTAGGAAATAGAAGAAGAGAGTAAGGATTTCAGGAATATTTGACTTAGTTACCCTTCATGGTCTTTGGAATTATACTGTGTTTTCACATGGTATTAAATTAGACTATCCATATTTACATCCAGGAATATATATTAATATTTTTTTTGAAACTGGTATTTTTTATTCCTCAGCATTAAGGGCTATGCTGGCCACCTCCAAAAAAATAGTAACAGAGAAGGAAGGAAAAGAAAGAGAAAAAGAAACAGCCATACTTACGAAGAACCTATCAAATCCACTTACTAGATTTCCTCTTCTATATTTTGTTCTTTACACCAAAAACCTAAGGAAGTAATTACTTTTGTTGAAATTTGGTTTTAGTTACTGCACTAGTTTTTAGCAAAATAAGTTGTTTAGTACATAAATTTGAATTTTAAATTTTAGTTAGGTTGTTTGAGTTGTTGAGATACTTTAGGTTATTTTAAATTTTAAATTATGCAGATTTTGTGTTTTATGTTGGGTATTTAAAGCCCCTCAATGCTTAATAAAATTATTGAAAGCTATTGAAAGTCATTTCAATCCATTGAGAGACTCCTTCAATCTTTTTGCTGCTCCATTCATCTTTTAAAAAAACCAACAACTTTCCATTTAATCTTCTGTATTGAGCATTCTTTTCCTTTAAAAGTGCGTTGATTCCTTTCCTTCCAAATATTCCACCAGATACAAGCAGGTATCGTCCTCCACCACTTCTTTTGACTCTTGTTGTCCCCCCTTCTGATCCGAACAATTCAATAAGTCTGATGTGTGTTCTGTCATTCACCAGTTTTGGCTAGCTAAATTGAAGAATAAAGCCCATACATGTGTTGTTAGTTTGCAATGCAAAAACAAGTGTTTGTTGGTTTCCAGTGCCACTTTACATAGCAAGCACCTAGAGGTTATGTTGATGCCCCTTTTCTGTAATGCTTTATGAGTCAAACATGCTCTCCCAGCTACCAACCAGACAAAACTCTTCACTTTAGTAGGACCCACACTCTTCCAAATAACACTTTATGGCCCTTTCCTCCTCCTTCCAGTTATGGATAGACCCCACTTATGCAATCTATTGACAGAAAATCTTCCATCTGGGTGTTGCCTCCCCCCTAATAGTCTGTCTGTTTCCAAATTAGTGCCTGGAAAACCTTCTGTCATATTCAGTAGTTCAATTACCCCTTCTATCTCCCAATCATTGAACAACCTTCTAAATACCAAATTCCACCCTTGTTGAGACCACAACTCACTGGTTTTGCTATCCGGATGCAAACTGATAGAGAGCCGCCCAAAAGCTTCTGATAGTCCTCCAAGTTCCAACTCCATAAGTGGTTGTTACTTCACCTGAACACCACTGCCCTTCCTGGTCGAATTTGTGTTGTATCACCTCTTTCCATAGTGCATGCTCCTCTTGATTGTACCTCCATAGCCACTTGCTCAGTAGACTTTAGTTCTGTAACTTGAGCTTCCTTACTCCCAAACCCCCATAATTCGTCCCTTGTCGAACTTCTGCCCATTTTACCAAATTGAAGCCTCAATTTTGTTTCCTTGCCAGAGGAAATTTCTTCTGAAAGTATCTAGAATTTTAATCACCTCACCAGGTATCGGGAAAAGGGACATCACATAAGTTAGTAGAGAATCTAGCACAAAGTTTATTAAAGTGACTCTACCTCCAATGAGAGGTATTGAGGCTTCCAAAATGCTAATTTCCTCTCAGTTTTCTCAATAATTCCATCCCAAATAGTATTGCTTTATGTTTTTCCCCCAATGGCATGCCTAGATAGACGGTTGGTAGCTTCTCTACCTTGCACCTCAAGATGTTTACTAGTGTTTGTATCTGTTCAACTTCTTTTACGGGAAAGATACTGCTTTTTCTCCAGTTAACCTCGAGTCCAAAATAAGCCTAAAAAACTACCAGAATCACCCTTAAATAGCACAATTGTTCCTGATTAGCTTCATAGCACACTACTGTATCATCAACATACAGTAAGTGTGTCAACTCCATATTCTCATTTGCCCTGTTTCTTATATTGAAGCCTCTGATCCAATTATTTTGCTAAGCTTTCCTCATTAAACTGTCCAAACCCTCCATAGCTATAATAAAAAGGAATGGATATAGAGGATCCCCCTATCTAAGTCCTCTTTCTGCTGGAAAAAACCCTGCAGCTTCTCCATTAACAAGGATGGAGAACTTGGTGGTTTTAATACAAAAGTCTATGCAACTAAGCCGTCTATTTCCAACCCCATCTGTCTAAGAGTGTTAATCAGGAACTTCCAATTTAAATGGTCATAAGCTTTCTCAATATCCAACTTGCACATAACCCCCCCGGTACATCGCCTCTAATTCTAGTGTCAATACGCTCACTAGCAGTCAAAGCAGCATCCATTATCTGTCTACCTTAATGAAGGCCATCTGATGCTTGTTCACTAGTTTCTTGATGAGTTCTTTTACATGAATACAAAGTTGCCTATTTCAAAAAAAAAAAAATCCCTCTAAAGCTTGTCTTGCAATAGATCCTCACGACTTAATGCTGATTCAATTAGGATATCTGAATTTGTTCATGCTACAAAAGATGGAGCCTAGTTTGTCTAGCCGTCCATGCGGATTGTGAGTTGTGATGATTCACACTAACTTTCCATGTGGTGTTGAGAGTCGTCCAGAGTTAGCCTTTTTTTTAGTGGGGTCCTAGTAGAGTCGAATTAACCTTTTGGATTTTATTAATTCATTGATAATTATTCAAGATGTACTTGAGATTTTTTAATAAAAGACTGCTGTATTGTTTCCTCATTTTAGAGTTTTTGTGCTGAAATACAAAATCAATTTGGTGCCTTTATTCGTGCCTTTCGTAGTGATAATGCCTTAGAATATTTGTCCTCTCAATTCCGACAATTTATGACTCACCAAGGAATTGTTCATCAAGCATCTTGTGTGTACACCCTGCAACAAAGTGGAAAGAGAATTGAAATAATTGCTATAAGTTAACAAAATTGTAATTCATTTTTTTCACTGGAGTCCGAAAATTACTCTCCTTCATTACAATGCTCTCATGCATGATTCCCAAAAAGAAATTTTAGAAGCCCCTTTTGGGCTTTTGAATTCCTCTCCGGTGGTCTTTGACCAGCGTAGTTAGTGGTTTTTTCATTTTATATCTCTCTTCTCCTCCATCTTTTTCTTTCTCCAAGATGGAAAACAAAATTTTCTTTTGAATGGGAGGGAAATCTTATTCTCTCTTCTCCTCCATCCTTTTCTTTCTCCAAGATGGAAAACAGAATTTTCTTTTGAATGGGAGGGAAATCTTAAAACCTCACAAGGTCCTATTTTGCATCAGGATAATGGTTTGACTGGGTGGAGAGCGCTAGACTGTCAATGAGAAAGATGATTTTGAGCAAGAATGCACTTATATGGTTATGTAAGAGATTTCACGAAACTTCTGTCTACACAGGGAAGAACTTTAAATCGTGGAGACGTAGAGATATTTCTACCTACATTTATTGTACACAAAAGTTCAATAAATACGGTAGATTTATTTCTATCATTGTAGTCAAAGGTCATAGTAGGCCAGTTATTATTATTCCAGAAAACAATTTCAATGAAGGGTTGGGGAGACTTGCTAATAAAATAGAGCTGTTTATTAATGAAAAATCAAGTATCAAAGGTGTAGCCATCACACCAAGAGTCCGACTAAATGAACCTTTTACTGGAAACAAAAATTACAAAGAGGCTATTACAAAAAATAAATGGAATCAGCAGACTGAAGATGAGCTCTTGATGAAGGAAAGCACACGAAGAAAATGCTCTGTTACGCAGGTGCTTGGTGGAAGAGTCACTGGTGGTGAAGAGGCCCTTACTCGGGATGATGTGAGGAGATGGGCAGGCCAAACTTGGAAAGGAATCCCCAATTTACAAGTGTATGATATGAATGGATCTCTTTTCTTGTTCGAATTCCAATCGAGAAGAGATGCGGGGCATATTCTCATAGGTGATTAGAGGAGACAAGGCTAAACCCTGAATCTTGGATGGTGGTCGCCAAAGATAGGCGCTGCCGGAATCCTTCAGATTCAAGTGGTTTTGGATCAGAGTACTGGGCCTTCCCTTGCAGTTATGAAGCCCTAAGGTGATGAAAGAGATAAGGGATGTATGTGGAGGCTGGTCGAAAAATGAAGAAGAAACCGAGCTAAAAATTCATTTGAGATGGCTCGGATCAGGGTAAGGACCAAGGGACAAGATCCTGACGGAAATTGAAGAGGCTGATGGAGATTTTATGTACACGCTTTCGATTTGGTGTGAGTTGTCGGTGCTCTACCGAAAGAAGAAAGAAGAGGAGATTTTGCATCAAAGTGGAGTGATGGAACTAGGGTTCAGATCTTTTCACAGTTCTGACCAGAGGACAATGACTTTACACAAAGATAAAGGATCTGCAGAAGGGAGAAATATAGCGGATATCATCAAGATATCCAAAAAAGGGAGAGGAATAGCTGGCAGCAATAGGCATGTGCTTGGGCATGAGTGTTTTTTGAATTTGCAGGACCCACATGCAAGACCCAGTGACTTTACATGTGGTACAAATTTAAGAATGGAAAAGTATTTAAATACTGATGGGCTAAACTCTATTGGACTCACTTCTGAGAAGCCCATTGATCTAAATAAAACACAACCTTTGGTCACTCTTTCTAAAGCTATTCCGTTAAGCCCAAGAGAGATTAAAGTGGCTTTCACAGAACCTTTCGCTGAAGCCACCCGAGAGCAGGAGAACTTGGAGGTAAATAATTTCATTAATTTTGATGGGAATAGGGAGGTTGAGCTCTGCATGAGGGGAAAAAATGGTAAGCAAGGACGGAAAAGAAAACAAAAAGAGACCTGTTAGAAAAACAAAATCATGGGGAGATTCTAACAATTGATGAAGCCATCGAAAGTCAAAAACAAAGAAGAGGGGGAGACTAATTTTTTAGACGCTTTGGTAGTCATGGATGCTTTAGTTTTGGGGAGAGGAATGGAGGTGGGACATCTCTTGCATTTTGCCAAAGCCTTTGAGTTGGTTATTGCTAACTTATGTTTCCCAAAAAAGGAAAATCACTTGATTACTTTCGTAGTTCGATAACTAAGACTCAGATTGATTACTTACTCCTCCGGAAGGGTGATAGAAGCATTTGTAAGAATGCAAGGTTATGTCGAGTGAAAATATTTTCACTCAACATAGGCTTCTAATGATGGATTTAGAGATTAAGAGGGATAAGAAGAAGAAGGTTATTTATGCCCTATCGAGGATTATATGGGGAGGCCCGTGTCACGACCCAAACCTAGGGCCTAGGTGTGACATGGCGAATGAGAACCCGAAGGTCCCCAAACAAGCCTCTTAAA
>JBCEWC010002800.1:0-32675 GCA_038996855.1 Solanum aculeatissimum
ATGAGTAAATGAAAAACTAATATGAAACGAAAATAGATTAAATTTCTGACAATTCTAAAATTTGAATTCCTATTTTTGAAGTAACGAACAACAAGATTTAACGCCCTGATGAAGTGATTTCCCTGAGTCAAACAAGATTGGAGACAACCTTAATAATTGTTTGTAATAGGCCTACCATTATTTCAAATTGAATTTGCGCAGAATGTATATTTTGAATTTAGTTTGAAATGAAAATACAAAAAATATATGAATTTAAATGTTAAGGTTAAAGTAGAATATTCAAAAATTAAAAAATTATCAATAAAAAAAAATTAAAAATAAAATATCAATATCACTTTCTTATTAATGTGTGTATGCTAATTATATTCACTAAACAATCAGTTAATCGATTTATATTCTTGACTAATTCATATTGCAAATCTGAATAAAATATGATAATATGATTACATTTTAAAAAAAAATACAACTAACATCCAAAAATAACATGTTACAAAAAGATAAAATATTAGTTTGATAAGACTTACAAGTTGTAAAATTGAATTAAATCGAACGATAAACTCCTCCAATCATATTATATCAATAAAGATATTAACCTGATGAAACAAATTTGAGTCAAATAATAATTATAGAGATACGTGAGCATTATGAAGTTTCAGTAAGACTTGATGAAGCTATATTTAAGCTTGATATAATTTGTTAATCAAAATTAATTGAATATTTTAAAATTATATTTGAAATTCATAAGTGTATATATAATATTGAATCAAATAGAATGAAACGATTAGCATCTTTAACAATATGAGAATAATAGTGCTATAAAAAATTAACTCGTGGTAAAAATTAATTATAAACTATAAAAAATTTATCACAATAATACATTTGTGACTAAGTCATTTCGTCTTGACAAATAATTACAATTATTATTAAGCTAACTATTGCCATGATTTGTTTCGTACTCAAAAAAAAAATTATTTAATTATAATATTTTTTTCAATAACCTTTTCATGGCTAAAAGGTCGTTATTGCTATAATAAATTTTAATACGTGATAAAAAAATAATTGGCTACAAAATTTTATTCTTGCACAAATTTTATGGCTATATTATTTAACTATTGTAATAAGTTTTTGTAATTTTAAAAAATTATATTTATTTAGCCTTGATATTCTATTTCAAATAATTTATTCCAGCTAAAATATTACTATTACTATAATAAATTTTATCTCGTGGCAAAATTTAATAATTAGCTAGAAAGTTTTACTATAGCAAAAAAAATGTGGCTTTATCATTATCATGATTTTTTATAGTTTAAATAAAAAAAATTATTTAACTATAATATTTTGATCAAATAGTTTATCATGACTAAAATAAAGGTGATGGGAAATATTATGATTCCTTTTCAATATTTAACTAGAAATAATCAAATAATTAGCTACTAATCATTTTCAATGTTTTTGAAATAGTATGAGTGAAAAATATAAAAAAATAAATACATTATTTTGTGATTATGGCCAAACTTTGGGCCAAATTTGCGGCAAAATAGCATTCCCCTCCAATTTATCATAATTCCATTTCCAATTCCAAAAGACCGCTCACTTCACTGTCCCTTGATTTCCTCGTTGTCCGCCATTTCATCTCTGCAATCTCTTCCTTTCCGATTTCATCAAGAACCCAGGTAAACTCTATCTACATAAATGTTGCCTCTTTAAAATGCTTCAATTCTTCTTCTATTTTTTTCGCGAGTAAGTAGAGAACTAATACGAAAATATAGGAAGTGTACTAATGATTTTAGGCTCAGAAAGAACTTCACTATGGAATAGATGACGATGATGAAGAAACCGTTGATGGGTCTTCCCTTTTTTGTTATCTTAGGTCGGATTTCAGTTTTGTGAGTTCCGTTATTTCTTTTTTGTACTTGGGATGGATGGTTTAACGTTTCTGTATTTAAAGTGAGAATTACTTGCGTCAAATTTGAGTTTATGTAGGATTAATGTGAAGAGTTTTTGGGTATTCTGTGAAAATAGTTAGTAATTTGTTTTAGAAGTTGGTATTCTGTGCTATTGCATACCCTACCTTACTCAATTTCTGAAATGGGTTGTATGTGCTGTTTGTTATGCAGTCCTAAATGTTTAGGAGACACTAGAAATTGGCATTGGCTTGAACAAATGGGTTCAGTGAATGGAACTATGACTAAAACCCTTGTGGTTTGGCCTTTCCGCATAGCGGAAGCAACTTTGACACGTTCGTTATCATCTATCCTGTCCTCTTTCATCAACCTGTAGATGAAGACCCTATCATGTAAACTCATGATTTAGACATGAAAATAGGTCGTCCTGAACCTTTTCGGCATTGGCTGATAAGATCGATTCCACTATTGTGTCTTGTCTTTGCTTTCAAATAATCTATTCGACTGTGAAGGAATGATGCCTTGACTTAAAAACATCTACTGAAAAGTGCTCTTTTTGAGAGAGGTTTGAGGCAATTAGTCACAGGTTGAAGGAGAGAAGTAGTGGAGTAATGAGAGGTAAAGATTGATGAGAATAGACAAGTAAGAAAGAAGACTTCCCATGGGTAGAAAGAAGCTTGAAAGAGAGTACCAAAACTGAAATAACGAACCATTAGATTTATCGGTTTTGAGATTGATATGTGAGTGATAATAAGAGAGTGAGAAAACTGATTGTGAGTTTGGACTGATGTTTGTCATGTACATAGTTGTGCTGCAGGAACAAATAAATTAATGGAATTGGATATGCACTTTATAGTGCGAGGGAAAATGAGATTCTTGTGATATAAGATCTCATTTCAATGAAGTTTCTAATTCTATTGAATTGTGTCTATAAATGGAAGGGACAAAAAGAATCAAAGCTCTAGAGGCATGCATCTATTTTTAGCTTTTCTCCTTGGCACAACATTTGGGTGCTTCTGTATTTCTAAAGCTTGCTTTGTTATATTGTCTCATAGCATGCAATAATAAGCATTCCACGAAAGTTTTCTTTACTTGATGTTAATGTTTGTTTGATTAAGTTTTTTTTTGTTTTAAAAAAAATTTGTTTTCTATTACTTTTGTTTTATTAGATAAATGGTTTACTTTTGTTACGCTATAATATACTATTATCTTTTTCATTCGATGTGAGGTTCACTTATATTCTGCTATTGGGTTCATTTCTAACCCATGTGTGTTGCCTTTATAACACATAATTCATTATGCTTTTCAGTTAAATGAGAAGTCCAGACATTAGCGAATTGGTATGTATTCATCCAGATCTCTTTGATGATGAAAATGATGAAAAAGAATGCTGGGATATTAGCCACTTGGTATCTTGTCATCTAGATGATCTGTTAGGTGATAATAAAGAAGAGGAGAAACGTCAAAGGGAGCAAGAGGAATGGTTTGCTTTGTGTAAAATAACTTTGAAGCTTATCATGATTTATTATGAAGAAATACACATGCAACACACTGATGATCATCCAGAAGATCTCTTAGATGCACCTGTGATGTTTCATTCCCAGAGTAATGCTAAGTGGGACAATGATGCCCATATTAAATTTATTGAGTTGTGTGAACAAGAAATTAGAAAAGGAAATAGACCAAATAGTCATTTATCCAAAGATGGATGGAAAAACATAGTTAATGAGTTCAACAAGAAGATGGGAAGAAAGTATAGTAGAAAACAAATGAAAAATCATTGGGATTACACAAAAGCTGAATGGACTCTTTTTAAAGATATGATGAGAGGGGAGACTTTAGGATGGGATGCAACCAAAAATACAATCATGGCTGATGATGACTGGTGGGAGCGAAAAATTAAGGTACATTTCTCGTACTGTTCGCCATGTTTATTTTATTTCTTCTCATTATTAATTTTCTTGCTTTGCTTTAAGTAGTTTTGATTTTTTTTTCCATAGGAGAATGTTAAATATAAAAGATTTAGAAACAAAGATCTTTCTCTTATATGGTATCGTTATGATGCACTATTTACTGATGTAATTGCTACCGGAGAAAGAACATGTGGAACAAAACAAGAACAAATGTCTTGTATTGGGTTAGATGTCGTTGAAGAAGGAATGAATGGGGTTGATGGCTATGACAAAGGACACTTTACTCATTTTAATGATGAAAGGATCGATGAAAGTGATGATCTCCAGAATGTGGATTCTGTTATGTTTTCCAAGCCATCTCTAAAGAGACGAAAATCAATTGATTGTATCAGTGCTAGCAGTCAAGTGAAAAAGAGTAAGACAGAACCTGATGCAGCATCAATAAAAGAGTTAATACACTCTCTAATAGAGTTTTTGTCTAACAATAGTACTGCTACATCTCCTGCATCTGATGAACGCAGCATCGAGACATGTATTGACATGTTGGAAAATATGTCTGATGATATTCCTGCAGGTAGTGATCTTTATAACTACACTCTGAATATGTTTCTTAAGAAAGAAATACGACAGATGTTTGTCAAGCTGCCTACTAATGAAGTTCGGAAGTCTTGGTTGGAGTATAACCATCAGTTATTCCTTAAGAAGTATAGTCTATAACGTCTGATTGTGGTTAAACATGTTTATTGTTTTGTGTTCGAACATCGAGGTTGTATGTGTAAACCTTGATAAGTGTTTCTTATTTAGATGATGTGCTAATAGTAGCCACTGTTTGTGAGATGATGGTTGAATCATGTATGTGTAAACTCTTTTATAATTTCTGTCAATTGAATCATAGATGAATGGTGTACTTATATACATTTTTGTTGTGCTATAATTGATACAATGTTTTTGAAAATAACAAATCATGTGCTTACTCTCCCCCCAAAGCTCTTAAAAGTCAAGAGTCATGGCTCAAAAACAATTAACATATGGCTCATTTGCTACCTTAGAGGAGTCGAGGAGTATTCCTTACCTTTAGCAAATCATGTGCCCTCACATAAGTGACTCAGAATAATCCCACACACATAATAGAAAGAGGCAGCCCCATGAATTAAAGGTCTAACTATGCGTAGGATTCGACGAAGAATTCGACCACAAGGATCTATGCAACAATTTACTGTTTCAAAATTAGCGAAAAGGATCTTCCAATTATCAAATACATTACATATGATATTTGAAAAGTGAAAGGCTATTTGTGTGAGATAATACTGAATTTAATTTTTTTAAAAGTGAATTATACCACGACACATGATAAAATTTAAATTCTAAGAAACTATTATAAACAACCTAAGGGAATTGAAGAAGAACATCCGTAGGTGGTGAAATTTTATTGATAAATTCATATTAAGTTTGGATTAAATTGTAAATTCGTGATATATTGACCAAGTCAAGTTATAGGTTAATAAAGTCTGATTAATATTTAAATTAGAATTATATGACTTAAATAAATTCAAATTATATTCGGGATAGTATGTTAAATTGAAAAGACGAGCCCAACTCATATTCTACAAGCCCAATATTTTCTAAAATTAATTGATTATAAGTTAAACTCACTTATACAATAAATGTATCTTTAAAAAGCTCTTTAAAATCACCACTCACGAGTTCCCAAAGCTCAAGAATAAGAACCCAGATTTTTTTGAAAAATTAAAATTTGTCTAGGTCAATTTGTTCTCCAAGAACGCGACCATGACTTCTGCGAATGCAGAGGCTAAACATGAAAGACACTGTGAATGTGGCGGATGTACCACGAATGTGGAGTACAAATCCTTCGACCCTCTGTAACGTAGGCAGGGTGCCACAAACATGGAGGTCAACACTTTCAGCCCTTTGCGATCGCGGTCACCATCCCCTCAAATGCGGAGAAGGAAGCACCAAACACCATAAATCAACTACTTTTACAATCTCCGAAAGGATTCTTGAGATTTGTTTGGAACTCTGTATAACCAAATCATATATGCTATCTCACTAAAGTTGACGTTTGAACTCAATAGAACTGTCGAAAATTGTATCTGACATCTCCTTCATCCAAAATATGATTAGTCACAATTAAATTAATTTAAATCAAAAAGACTAAAACGCCCTTGAAGCCCCCCAAAATTACACTAAAGCTCTGTTAAGCCTAGAATCACCTCCTGAATTCTTATTCCAAAAATAACATAAACTTATAATTTATGGCCTTAAATTCATAAAACCGCTCCAAATTCAATCATTATAAATTTAATCCGAGCATCCAAATTCTGAACGTTGACCAAAGTCAAACCCTTGTTCAAAATAACATAAACTTTCAACGTAAGACCTCAAATTCATAAAACAACTCCAAATTAAAAAACGATGACTTTCTTGGACTAATTTTCCCATTTCAGAGCTGCTGGAACTAACAAAATTTTATTTTGATGCTCGTAGCTCCGGTAGGTGCCAAAAATTACTTTTGAACAACTTAAGCCTTCAAAAACTCAAAACTTCAAAATTCCACAACTTTTCAATAAAGTTCCTAAACTAATCCCACAAATTGATCAAATGAGACTTGAAACAACTATTGAGAGGAGCAAAATGAATTTTTTTTTAAAAAAAATTTTAAAACGACCTTCAGGGTCATTATACTTTTTCTAACCACAAATGGACAAAAATTCAAGCAATTATATCTCATGTAATTTTAGGCATATAGGCAAGTATGCTTCACACATTAATAGTTATATAAGCAATACTATGCACATAATTAGATGATGTCATTCAGACAAACATAGTTCACGCTCTACAGTTATACAGACAAAACTATGCACATAATCACAATCTCAAGCTATATCACACAAGCGAGTCAAAATTATTTAGTTAAGTCGCTTCATGGTGATCATTCGTCAATCATCCAGTGTTTACACAACCTCCAAGGCAGATACTAATTGGAACCTTCCTAGTTCTAACTTTTCTTGCTTGTGTCCCTTCCACCATGACAATGGTATTTGATTTATTTCATTGAGATACCAATTGAAATCTAGAGATACTAATTAGACTCAATTAATACCACAAGTGACAGACCTCACAAAAGTAGAGAAGAAATGGAACAACTTCCTATAATGCTTCATAACTTTTGAAAGATTAAATGTGGTCATCAATGCACCAATCTATAGGGATATATTACATATATGTTCTTGTATGGGGGAATGGTAACTTGGCCTTTGATGTCACGATCCAATTCATTGGGCCGTGAGGGCACATATTCTAACTCCTAGATAGGAGAACTCTGAATTTTCAACTAATAAAATCATGTATAAAATGAAAGAAGCAGATAATACTAAAAAGGCCATGTAATTATCAAATACAGAGTCAAAAATTTAAATTAATTTTTTGAAAAAAAACATCTAACTCCCCCTCAAGGAATCTAGTCTAAACAGGTATAAGAGTTTCTTAGAATATGGTGTAAAATAAAATAATAACATAGTTCCTACTATAAGGAAGGAAGAGTAGGAGCTCTTAGAGATCATATTCATCTTCACCTAAGAAATATCACTGATCCTACCACCAAACTATATCAAATAGTATAGCAAGAGTAGTATCAATACAAATAACACGTACTAGTAGGTAACATCGATCATCCTAAAATCCACTATATAATATAAAATAAATATTCAAAAGAAAGCATGTAATGAAAAACTTCACCACTCAAATCTTCTATCCAATATTCTTTCCATCTCGTTACCTTAACCATTACTGACATATAACAAGATACCAGCCTGCTAGTTTAGATTAGAGCTTAGCCCTTCTATCCCTCATAAAAGGATTTCCAAATCCACATCACTCCTAAGTCCATTAACCAACTTTCTAGGCTTACCCATATTCTCACAACAACAACTCGATCCTTAATTATTTAGAAACTAACTTGCAAGATGATAGAATTTGGATATTTGAGACTTTTTTATATTGCATCCACATCGATCTGCTATAGTAGCCCCACCATGAGACTTGCACAAAGATAAAAACTCAGAATTCTTCCCCAAGCCCCATTAATACACACAATAATAAGATCACAGTGTAGTATGACTCTAAGTCATCAAATCCCAACTTAAAAATACCTTAACTACTCTTTATTTGATCACACGCAACCTCATATATAATTATATGAATATAACAGACAACCACTACATAGTAAGACAGATGATACACAATAACAGAGTTGATCATTCGGACCTTTCAATTCATAAATGTAGATCTCGAACCTATGAATGAAGATATTTTCAAAACTCACACAGATTAAAGGAAGTGAGTTAGACAAAAATAAACTTACTTGGACAAAAAAGAAGTGACTTGAAAAAAAATAAAGGCAGTGACTTATTGGTTGAATGTAATTCACTTCTTTCCTAACAACAATAAAGGAAAAGATGATTTTGAAAATAATTTATTACTTTTCGAGCAATGAAGTGTCATATCCTAGAGAGAAGGTTTTACCAATTGTTAAGATAGAGTTGATATCGGTAGCTATTCTTGCTTCAACATAGATAACACCACCATAATATAAAATTTAATAACACATAGACTTTCAGTTCTTTCATACCAATTATTAAACAAGATGAGCATGATCAATTATAGTTATACATGTCAATTCCTCTATAATCGCACAAATAATTAAATTTATTCACAAATAGCAGTCAATAATTATTTTTTCATGGAACCTATACCCATATTATCAGCATGTCAGCGTGACACCTGATTCAATAGTTAGCATGTTAGAATATGATAACCCATCTAATATATGTCAAAACACGACACCCAATCTAATATGTATCAGACATGACGCCCAATCCAATAAATGTTTGAATGTGACACCAACTTTAATATGTATCAAAATATGACTCCCTACCACGTATAAGTTGAATGTGTCACACCCCGGGAAGGTACCCTAGGCGTGGTCGACATTTGAAGAATCATTGTTGATTCCCCAAGAGAACCACCTAGCCTCATCATCACATCACACTCAATAGTGGAAGAATACTCAAGAAAGGCTATCAATTAAATAAATAAATCTATTTCAATAATAGTTTCCAATGAACAAGAATTGAAAAATAAATAACAACAAGAATTGAAAAATAAATAACAACGACTATCTCTACTCAATGTCTATGAAGCCTCTATTCAATCTAGAAGGTGCCAAGAAAAGTCTCGGGCTACCTCAAAAGAAATAATAATGATACTCAATAAAAGAAAGAAAAAGGCTCTTCTGAATAGCAAGAAGGGTTCACCAAGTCAGGAAACAAGAATTTGGACTTCAATGATGCGCTTGTTGAAGGTCTCTGTCACCTGTATCTGCATCATTAACGATGCAAGCCTAAATGAATGTCAGTACTTGGAATATACTGGTATGTAAAATGGCTAAAGAAACAAGTAAGACCCAAATACTAATCAACCAAATCAGCTCAACAATCAACTCCACAATCCGAGACTCAACTCAGTAAACATGCAATTTTTAAAAATTCATGCTTTGAAAATAGACTTGTATTATGCAACTCATTTTAAAACCATTGGATTCCATCATGCGTTGCTTGGGAGTTTTTCTTAACCGAAAATAATGTCACCACCTTTAGTTTGGTGATGTACAACAAAAGCAACATTGTTGCCACGCCTGTCCAATACTTTCCAAGGTAAAGGACGATCAAAGCGATCTTGGATCCATAATCAATGTCCATCTTTTTGGGACAAGAGTCACCCGAATTAATGGTACAAGTATCCTACGCTGGCAACGTAGTTTATGGGTTGGGATTATTACTCGTGCCCATATCGGTGCTCAATACTCCTCTCAAGACTAAATATGCTCATGTCAATCAAATTTTTATATTTACTCCAATCAAACTCAATCCAATCACTCAACAATTCACCCGATCAGGTATCCATGGAGCTTTTGGCTAGGATTCAATCCACGTAAGGACTTCTCCCTTTCTATAACATCATCAAGGAAATCTGAGATTAGAAATTCCCCAAGGCCGGCTAAATCCTTAACCATAATGGGCTCTCAACCCATTTCCCATTCTCATCATATGTATTTCTTCTCTTGGTACTAGGATAAATTCCAAGATTGACCATCATCTCCCTTTTGGAAATTATAAGATTATCCCAATCTATTCTAAAGTTGAGATCTGCTCCATTAAATATAGATTTGCTAATTGAACTTTTTCATTCTTGCTCTCATATCCTGGACCATCTCCAGGGAATACCTGGATAGTTGAATGAACTTGAGGCTGTACTCTTTGACAGTCAACCCTTCCTGTTTTAGGTTCACAAACTCTTCAATCTTTGCCTCCCTCAGCTCCTGGGGGAAGAAGTGATCAAGGAAGGCACTCTCAAATTCACTCCACTCAGCCAGCTCAACATACTCACTTCGACCATCTTCTCACTGATTATATCAAATATTTGTCATATTCTTAAGCTAGTATGCAACAAACTCAACTCCCTCAGTTTTAGTCGCATGCATGGCTTTCAGGACTTTCCACATCTCATCAATGAAATTTTGAGGGTCTTTCTCAACCTTTGACCCCGTAAAGACTGGCGGGTTCATCCTCAAGAAATCCTTAAGTTTGGTCGCAACAGTGGGCTCTTGGGAGCTAGATCTAGGAGCTTGTAAACCTCAGTTACCTCTCTGGTAGGCCATTAGTTGGGTAAGCATAGTAATGGCTCCCCTGAATTCTGCCTCTAAAGTGGTAGTTGGCGGAGCAGTAGGTGCTTGTGGAGCTCCTATGGCTCTAGCTGGTCGGCCTTGACCCTTCGTCTTCATCTGAGTTGGCACCTATAAAGGGGGATTATCAATGTTACTAGTTGGGGTATCTCTCTGGGTGGCGTTATTCTTAGGAGGCATGGTCTGCAAACGCATAATATAAAATTAGAGAAGAGTTTTATAGAGTTAAACTCTATCACACAAACTCAGAATATCAAAAAAGTGTAACCATTTCTAATGTCCTCTAACCTCTTGCTTATAAAGTGTAGTGCACAACACACCCATAAATAAGACTCTATTAAACAAGCTTCATAGACTCCTTAGGATACTTGAACTCTATGCTTTGATACCAAATTTGTCATGCCTCAAGAGGGTACCACGTGACCAACATTTAGAAACCATTGTTGGCTCCCAAGCAAACCACTTGGCCTTATCACATTCATCCAATAAACATAATTAACATATCAGCAAAAGACTATGATAATGAAAGGTGGATAAATCTCAATTTTATATAAAGTCAAGTCAAATCAATAAGACTGGCATGAAAGCAAATAGCTCAAGATAAATGTTCAACTCAAGACAAATCATACTTTAGTCTATGAAGCCTCTATCAACTGTTCAATGGTGTCAATGATAGACCCATGGCTACCTCAAATCAAGATAAGAAAATCTAAAGTCTAACTCTAAAAGCTAGATGAAAACATAAATGAGTATCCTCCGGAAGTAGGGGAGGGCTCACCAACTCAACTGACTGTAAAAGATCTTCAATGGTGCACTTGTTGATGATCTCTAGTATTTGTCTCTGCATCATAATGGAATGTACGAGTATGTAAAATGGCTGAATGAAATAGATATCAAGGTAGAATACTATCAACTCAGATAACTCAATCAAAAGATAAAAAACTCAATCAGAAATGTCATATGTCTATGTAAAGCTAGAATAAAGAGTAAACAATGACCCACCAATCCCAATCTAATTAGAGTACTATCAGTGTAGAACCTATCTGGGAGTTTCTCTTATCCGATAACCATCACTTATGAGCCAGTGATAGTACAATAATCTCGTTGATGTTGCCACAATCGTTCAATACCTTGTCAGGGTAAGAACAACTCGAATTCATGAATGAATCTAATCAACCAATCAAGTCCTATCATTTCAGGATAATAAAATAGGGATATGTCCGACTTTAACGGACTCAATCCTCAAAATAGGGACATATCTTACTTTAACAGACTCACTCTTAAAAATAGCGATATGTCGACTTTAACGGACTCAGTCCTCAAAATAGGGACATGTCCTACTTTAACGGACTCGGTCCTCAAAATAGAGACATGTCCGACTTTAACAGATTCAATCCACTTTTATGTTTTGGCTACACAGTTATTGAGTTTGAGTGTCTCACTTTTACTCAATTCGGTGCTCGATACTCCTCCCAAGACTCAAGCTTGTAAAATAACCAATTCTAATAAACAAATTGGTGAGTCTCTTAATGGACTCTTTCAGTTCATCAACTCTATCAAATTAATCTTTCAACAATTCAACCAATACATTCCATCAACCTTTCAAGAGTGAATTAGACAATCACGTAGGAGGACTATCAACTAGACCAATCTTTAGAGTTTAATCAGGAAGAATCTTAGGACCCTCAAGCTCTATAAATCTATCATCATGTTCACAATCACAATCAACATTCTCAACTCAAGGCTCTATACTCAATTCCTAGGTTCATTTATGCAATCTTTGATAAAGTAGTATGTAGGGTTTGTCAAATAACTCATGTAAAAGCATTTATTCAGTAAATCAAGTTTATGATGATCATCAATCATGAAAAATACATATAATGTATAACATTTACAAGAAAACCTTCATAGAAAACATACATAAGGACTCTACTCTCATTTATCGCTCTATCACAATCAAGGGGCACATGGAAGAATAATTTCATGTTTTAGTTTACTCTTACATACCTAGAAGATTTGAATTTCAGACTAGCTTGAAAGAATTCACAAGATTCTCGAGAACCCTAGCTTTTCTCATCTTCTTTGCTCAAGGTCTCCTCTTAGTTAGAACATAATAATGACTTTGGAATGGGTTAAAAATCTTATTTAAGTCAAAAATGACTTTTATTAGTCGTGGGTTGAGTTTAGGAGGGTTTGGGAAAAGGCTAGAATGTCTTTGTTTTTAAAACTGATCGTCAAGTACCGTAATGGGGCAAGTCCTCAATGTGGAGTTATCTCGCTTCAGTTTATTTTTTGACAGAAAACTTAAAACGCGTTCAGAAATTATTTTTCTACAAAATAACACGTAAATCACATTTGTCAAATGCATTTTATGTGTAATTTTACTTAAATAATTTTTGATCGATTTTCTAATCCCGTAGAAAATATTGGAACCCCAGCTAAGTACAAATCCGCGACAAGTCCACGACGCGGACATGTCACACACTTTTTTTTGGATTTGTATTTTTACTTCAAAAAATTATCTTTTGATCTGATTGTTCTAAAAATCAACCAAGATCATTTTTCCACTTAATTTTTCGTGATGATCGTGATTCCAGCCTCGGATTTTTCAAAAGAGCTTGGAAAGATGTATTACGCAAGTGTCTGTCATCCTAGAGGTATTTTGGTAATTTTATTGGGTGTTACAAGTATACCCTTAATACAAATATTTTGTTACACCCGATAAAATGGTCAAAGTACCCCTAGAGGAGAGACATTTGCATAATGCATCTTTCTAAACTTTTTTGGCAAATTTGAGGCCGGAATCACGACCATCACGAAAAATTGAATGGAAAAATGGTCTTGGTTGATTTTTAGAGCAACCAGATCAAAAGATAATTTGTCGGAGCAAAAATGAAAATCCAGAAAAGTGTGCGACATGTCCGCGTCGCGGACTTGTCACAGATTTGCACTTAGCTAGGGTTTCAATATTTTCTATGGGATTAGAAAATTGATCGAAAAATAATTTAAGTAAAATTACACATAAAACGCATTTGACAAATGTGATGCATGTGTTATTTTGTAGAAAAATAATTTCTAAATGCATTTTAACTTTTCTGTCAAAAAATGAACTGAAGCACGATAAGTCCGCGTTGCAGACTTGCCCCACTACGGTACTTGACGATCAGTTTTAAAAATAAAGGTATTCTAGTCTTTTGCCAAACCCTCCTAAACTCAACCAACGACTAATAAAAGTTATGTTTGACTTAAATAGAGTTTTTAAACTCATTCCTAAGTCATTATTACATTCTAACAAAGAGAAGACCTTGAGCAAAGAAGAGAAAATCTACGGTTCCTGAGAATCTTGCTAATTATTCCAAGCTAGTCTGAAATTTAAATCTCTCATGTATGTAAGGCTAAACTAAAGCATGGAATTGTTCTTCCATGTGCCCCTTGATTGTGATAGAGCGATAGATGAGAGTAATGAGTCCTTATATATGTTTTCTATGAAGTTTTTCTTATAAATTTTATACATTATATGTCTTTTGCATGATTGATGATTATCATAAACTTGATTTACTGAATAAATATTTTTACACGAGTTATTTGACAAACCCTACATACTATTTCATAAAAGATTGCATGAATGAACCTAGGGATTGAGTCTAGAGCCTTGAGTTGAGAATGTTGATTGTAATTGTGAGCATGATGATAGATTTATAGAGCTTGATGGTCCTAAGAGTCTTCCTAATTGAACTTTAAAGATTGGTCTAGTCAATAGTCCTCCTACGTGATTGTTTAATTCATTCTTGAAAGGTCGATGAGATTGACTGGTCGAGTTGTTGAGAGATATGATCGAGAACTATTTTGATTTGATGGATTGATATGAGCTCTTATAATTCTCACTGATCAGATTGATATGAGCTCTTATGAGTCTAACTGATCGGACTGAGAATTGAGAAGAGTTCTTATGAGACTCATTGAGGATTGTTTGAGATGAAGTGTTTATGAGCATTGAGTCTTGGGAGGAGTATCGAGCACCAAATTGAGTGAGATTAAGTCCACTCAAACTCATATAACTACGTCGCCAAACGTAGGTATGGATAACACTGCTAAGTCGAATGTTTCCTCTTGAGCTGAGTAGTCCTTGAAATTATAGAGGACTTGTTCGATTGTCTAGATCCGTAAGGGATTTGAGTTGTCCTTACCCTAGCAAGGTATAGACGGTTATGGAAATATCAACGGAGTTGTTGTACAATTGTTGGCTCATAGGTGATTGTTGTCAAATAAGAGAAACTCTCAGATAGGTTCTGTACTAATAGTACTCTGAGTCGAGTTGATGAGGTTGAGTTGGTGAGGTTGAGTTGGAGTTGATTGGATTAGTATTGTTGGGTCATTATCTACTCTTTATTCTTGCTTCGGATAGACATTTGATATTATTGATTGAGTTCTTATCTCTTGAGTTGAGTTATCTGAGTTGATATTATTCTACCTTGATGCATGTTTCATTCAGCCATTTTACATACTCGTACATTTCATGTACTAACGTCCATTTGAAATGCATCATTTTATAATGCAAAGACAGGTACTAGAAATCATCAACAAGCGCACCATTGAAGATCTTTTACAGTCAGCTGAGTTGGTGAGCTCTCCCCTACTTTCGGAGGATACTCATTAATGTTTTCATCTAGCTTTTAGAGTTAGACTTTAGATTTGCTTATCTTGATTTGAGGTAGTCATGGATCTGTCATTGGCATCATTGAACAGTTGATAGAGGCTTCATAGACTAAAGTATGATTGTTTGAGTTGAATAATTACTTTGGGCTAGTTTCTTCACGCTAGTCTTCTTAAGTTGACTTAACTAATATATATTGAGATTGCCCACCCTTTTACTTTATTTAGTCTTCCACTGAGGTGTTAATGTTGATTGAATGAATGTGATAAGGTCAAGTGATTCGCTTGAGGCTAGCAATAGTCTCTGAGTACGGGCCACACCTAGGGTACCCTCCTGGAGCGTGACAAACTTGATATCAGAGAACAAAGTTCAAGTGTCCTAAGGAGTCTATGAAGTCGTGTCTAGTAGAGTCCTCATTATTGGTGTGAAGCGCGCCACATCCATAATAGGTAGGCTATAGGACATTAGGAATTATTACACTTCTTTCTTATTCTGATTCAAGCTATAGAGTTAAACTTTAGAAAATCTCTCTTCTAAATCATGTGTTACACGTTTACAAACCATGCCTTTTAAGTGCATCATGAACCCGAGAAATGTCATCAACACCAAGGAGCTTGAGCCTACTACTCATCTTATTGCACATGCTCGATGGGTAGAAAAGGACAAAGAGAATGAGATGGAAGAATCTTAGAGCAAAAAAGTTGAGTCAATAGGACATGAGCGTAGTGAGCATAAGCAAAGGAATGAAAATAGGTTCCCCTTTCTGTAGAGACACTTGAGTTATGCGCCACCATCAGTGAGTGCACATATATTTAATAGCAGATACAATATGAGGCCAAGGAGAAATAAGCCCTTCGAAGTCCAGTAACCTCCATCCCGGGAAAGTGTGGCTCAAGGTCCTAAAGGAAAGTCACCATGTAGAGAATGTGGAAAACTCCACTTGGAAAATTATCGAAAGGAAACTAAGGGATGCTATAAATGTGGTCAGCTGACCACCTTCAGAGGAATTTTCCAAAGTGGTAAAACAGAGCTTAACTCTCTACATCAATACTACCAGTTAGAGAAAATCAGAGAAGTGTTACTTCTAGCACAAGCGAGGCCATAGACCAGTTATGTGCCGCAGTAGTCAACCAGATCAGAAAAACACTCTAGGACATTGTGATGGGTATGATTCGAGTCCTTGCTCTTGATTGTTATGTGTTGATAGATCTTGGAGCTACCCTATTAGTTGTGTCTCCTTCTGTGGCTAGTAGATTTGATACAACTCTCGAGCGTCTTTCCGAACCTTTTAGTGTATCTACTCTAAATGGTGATACTATTCTAGCTGAGATGATCTATAGAAATTGTTCTATGTCAATCTATCACAGAGATACCATGACTGACTTAGATGAGCTAATCAAGATGCACCCTAGGCTCTCTTATCCAAAACTTGGCTTTGATGTTATCCTTAAGAGAGAGAAACTTATGTCTCTAGAAGTTTAATGTTATCACCTAAGAGTGTGATTTGAGGTCTTGTAAACCACAGTAGAGTTGTTATCCCTGAGCTAGAAGGATGATGAGGGAGAGGAGGAGACCAGATAGTGAGAGTGATAGTTGATTGAGGCTTGTAACTAGAGTCATGTGTCCCTTAGGTAAGTAATGTAGTGATTATTTGATTCCCATAAGTCTTGACGAAAGAGTAGTTAGTACCATTTGATGTTCATGATGAGGTATAAAGAAGGAGTTATTGTTAGGATGAGTTGGAGTGTGCTTAACCAAGAAAGAGGTTTATGTTGATGTGTCATAGTATTAGTGAAGGTGAAGTATAGATGTTGAATAGGGGAATAAAGTGCTTTCCATGTGATAGATATAAACTAGGCTTATGATTCCGAAGTGAGATCCCCATGAGATTCATAGAGTTATGAGCTTAGCCAGATAAGGAGGTATAATGAATGGGTGAATGGTACTTGAGTTGTGAAAAGAGGGTGTGTTGATCGAGTATTCACTATAAGATTTTACAGGCCAATGTTCCTAAATTTTTACCTAGTAGTTATAAGTGGGTGTAACATGAGAGAAGTGTGTGATACATATGATATCACTAGGCCCTAAGCTTGAATTTTGAGGAGCAGTGTGAAGAAGGAGATAGCACCATGACAGTGATAGTCTTAGTTGGATATTTGTTCAAGAGTCTTATTGTAGTGTGTGTTCGATGTTAAGATGTTGACTTTCAAGGAATGTGATACTACGATTATGGTAGAGGTACCCCTTAGATGGAGGTAGTAAATTGAGACTGAAACACTAAATAAGAAGAGGCTTAAGATGTGTATTCGTGACAGTGAAAAATTGTGAGAAACTTTAAGTTATGACTCGCTACGAGAACCTAGATAGTGTATTTGGTTTGTCAATATAGAGTGAGTTGGTGTAAGCATTCTTTATCACCCTTAGAAATTAGGTCGATGGGGATTCATGTATAAGTGACGCTGAGTTTTACCTTGTAATATAAGCCTTCCCTAGTCAAATATATTGGAACTTCGAAGTTGAATGCTAGCAGGATAAAACAAAGAGGTTAGATTATAAGAGTTGTAGGAAGCGATTATGTATGCCAATATGAGCAGTAAGTATAGAAAGATACCTATAGAGCTAGAAGGAAGCTAAGAGTAGTACCTCAGAAAAAGGTTCTAATAGTGATTTTATATTTTTGAGCATAGTATAACAATAGATTTTAAGATATTCTTGTGGATAGTGATGCCCCAATCGTGTGGAGAGTTATACTCATAGCTTGGTAAAGAGAATTAGTTTGCAGACCTAGGGAGTGGACCTTTGAGCTATGGGGGAGATGAGGAGCTAGTAAACTAAAGTGAGTCTTGAGCTTTCTATAGTGATGAATTGATTAGGATGAGATATTAGTGCTTATTTATCTCTTATATTCCTTATAGCTCAGTTAAGGTGATGCTTTATTTATATCTTGTGTATGAGAGCCATGTCTATGGCCTAGACCCATGTACCCGATGTTGATTCACGTTCATATTGAGTTCTAAGGATAAGGTGTGCCAGTTGTACTTTTAGCTCATGAATCATAGAGTTCCAATCTTATGCCAACGAGATATGACTTAAGTTTCACAGCATGTTTGATTCCATAAACTCATGATAGGTCCTAACAGTCAAATGAGATCATATCACATTATGAATGCTCTCAGATCAAATCTCTTGAATGTATCGTGCTTATGATCTTTCGCTTTAATCCCTTCTAATGATCCTTCTTTTCAGTCTTGATAGCGATGTTGAGGATAGTAGATATGTTATTGTTGAGGAGTGAGAGTGGATGCCCTTATTATGATGTCCTTCTTTCATTAAGGTTATGGATATGGAAGAAGAGAGAGAAGAGACCTTATGATGTACAATATATGAGTAAGAGTAGGTTGGAGTGTCTCTAGGCAAGAGTAGGTTGGTCTATCTTTGAGTGAGAGCTCATTTAATGATGGAGGTAGAATTGCTAAGTAGGCTTGATGATTCTTAGATATAGTTGAAGTGGTTAGAGTGATAGGCTTGAATGTGTGGATGTCGTTATATGAGTGATTGGAGAAGGCTAGCGATGAATTTCGAATGAGTGTTCCAAGTAGATGTGTTAGAGGAAAGAGAAGGAGTACTATTTTCTTAATGAAAGTCCCGGTGGAGGTATAGAGCTTGAGTTTTGAGGGTTAACCTTGTATGAATATGATCATCTTAGGAATAACACTTTGGGGGCTTAAAATTGGGCTTGATCATGATAAGAGTATGTAATGAGGTTTAGGCTTTGATGAGAGTTATTAGCTTCAGACAATGATGTCCTCTAATGAGTTGAGTTTTCTATTCTTTCATTTTTGCACAAAAAATTCTTTATTTTATATTATATCTTATATATTATTAATTTTAAGTTTTAATTTATGGAATAACTTTTAAATTTATACAAATTGATATTTAATTATATTTAAATCATCATGTCAATATTATATTAATATTTGTATGATTTATCTATGTATAATATTGATAAAAAAATTAATATGTACTTTTTAAATTAAATTATAATAAATTTTAATTCAAAATTTTAAAATAGATATTTAAAATATCTTAATATTAAAAGTGTATTGGCAATTATATTTTTTCTTTATTTGACTCTCAAAAGTAATCTTTTTTTTAAAAAAAATAGTCAAACATAATTTATCAAAAATACTTTTCAAATGAATTAGTCAAACAAAAATTACTTTTCCTTCAACAGCAATTTTTTGAAAAGTTATTTTGATTAAAATGCTTATAAAAATAAAGCAATTTTTAGTTACTTGACCAGACATGGTCTAAAAAGGAAAAAGTAAAAATGTTCTGCTATTAATGTAGAACATGGTATAGAAAGAAAGTAAATTTCAATAATAGTAACTTTCTATAAACTCATTTAATTATGGAAATATAATTATTTAAATTCCAACTTCAAGATTGACATTTAGGATTTAAACTACATCTATTTAGTATAACTAATAAATATCTTAAAGACTAGATTGTACAATTAATTTATTTCTAAATTTAATCTGATTATCTCAACTAATGTTCAATTATTTAATTATGTGGCCTTGTCAGGCATCTATAAATTATAAGTCAAACACTCTTATTTTATATTCAGAAATAAAAACTCACTCATATTATCTGCTTTTTTACTTTTCGGGTACTAAAATATGTCAGGAAATAGGGTATCTTCGACCATTGAAAATCTTGATCAGAAAAAAAGAAAACAACTTCTACAAAAAAGATTAGCATCACTGTGTAAGAAAGCATATGAGTTGTCTATTCTATGTGATGTAAAAGTTAGTATAATTTCCTTTACTCCTGAAGAATCTGATGTTTTTGCTTGGCCGTCTGCAACCGAGGCTAATAACATAGTAAATGATTATTTAGCTTGTCCAAAAGAGCAAAGGGAATACAAGTTAGTTACACCTGAATCTAACCTTAAACGTAAAGTGAATGATCAGGAAGAAGATATCAAAAAATTAGAGCAAATGGCTGAGGAGAAGGAAATGGAGAACCTCCTCAACCAACTTGTTGAGGGAAGAACAAGGCTCGATGAATTTGATGCTAGACAAATTAAAGGTTTGTTAAAGTTATTTGTTGTCAAAAGTGCTAAACTTGACCAAAGGAAGATACAGTTTAATGAAAATGTTGCAAATGAAATCGGTGCTAATGACAACAATGCTGGAGAAGAGAATGATGGGCATCCTTAAAGTGTTAATTGAGCATGTAATACTTTTTTTATCATCACCTAATTTTTGGTCTTGTCTTTTAATAGCATTTCTAGTTATAAGTTTGTTGTTCATTGTTTGTGTTTTCATGTTATTGTTACCATTTTAATTATGTGTGTTAGATTAATAGCTTTATCTTCTCACTAACTAAAATGGAGGGTGGCAACCACATTGAAATTTTTTGGTCATTAAAACAGAGAGGGGAGGGGACTTAAAGCACAAAAATGAATTGAATTTTTTTGCACTTGTATTTGACTGTTTAGTTTGAAATTAGCTTGATGAAATATTTGAATGGATTTATCATTAATGAATTTTTTTTGCATCTTAGAAAAGACTAATAAAAGTTTGATAATTAATTGAATCATACATAATTAATTAATACAAGGTATTCAAAATCAATTCAAGTTGTTTATAAGGTGGTATAAGTTGATAAAAGCGACCGTCTAGAATCACGATATTCAAGAAGTATTCATATCTTTTCTAGTCAATAAAATTCTATATTTGATCTTTTGTTTTCATAGAATAATAACTCGATTTTCTGTGACACTCTAAATAAATAAAATAATTTATTTGTAAAACTATCATTTCAATTGAAAACTTCTTATTTAACAATAAAAATTTTGTATCTATTAAGCGGTATTTTTATTCTTAACTTATTTCATAAAAGAGGTTAGGATTAGGAGAAGAAATTTATTAGCAGAAATTTGGGACCTTAAATCCTATCTAATGAAATGAGCTTATAATAAAAAAAAGACAATTTGAAGATTTATGGTGAAAAACTATCAAATAAATAATCACAAATCGAGAGAACTTAAATTGATATTTTTCGAATTGGGTAGAAATTTTTTAATGAAATCTTTGAATTTAAACTTATTATATCTTTGGTTTTATTTTTTTAATTAATCTTTTACTTTTTTTTTAACTTCCAATTTTATTAATCTCTTGATACACGTGTTGTACGCATATCTCATATCAATGAGCTAAATTTTAAATGTCAATAGTTTATTTTAAAAAAAAGATGTTTTTGTGTTGAAAATGATAGATATTATTATGTTAGAATTTTTAAATTTAAAATTATTTTGATTTTTCACCAATATTTGCATCAAGGGAAGATAATAGGATTGAAATTACTATTTTTGATCTTTTAATACATAAATCTAAGACAATGGAATATGAATATAATGGTATTAGATTTTTCACACAAGTTTGTATTTTAAATGTAAATTTTTTTCTTGAAAATTTAGAGAAAAAGGCCTCTTATTCATGCCAAAAAAAATAATTGAAATATAGACTACTTAAGTAGGCACCTATGATCAAAATTCAACTGTCGATGTCTTAAAAAAATCAAAAGAAAAAAATAAAAGAGCTTTGTGGATTTGATGTACATAAATATGCATAAATTTGTATGATTATATTCTTATTAACAAATTTAACTTCCTTTAAAAAATTAAGTACTAACTTGCTACTTTTACTTTCATCGGGAAGAATCTTATTTTTTGAAGCAAGCTAAATTAACTATCAAAGGAGCAGGGTAACTTGAGTTAGACAAAAGGTTGGGGGATGTAATTTCAATTACTTTCATTGTTGATCATAAATGTCATGTCCTGAGAGGATATTTTAAATATGATGGACACTCGAAAAATTATTACTAATCTCCAAGTGAATTTCTTGGTCTGATCACTCATTCAATCAATTAGCAAAAGACTTCAATCAATCAAAAGAGACATTCGGATAAGCTAACCAAATCAATAACTCGATAAAAATATAGTTTTGACATAACAATTCAAATCAAATCAATATCATCAGGGATGTTTTCAAAAATAATTCTTAGAATATAAACATCAACTCTATTACTGTCCATAAAACCTCTATCCAACTATTGTGATGGTGTCAATGATAAGTTCATAACTACTTCAAAAAATTATTCAAAAGCAATGAATAAAATAAATATAATTTCTTCAAAAGCAAAGAGGTCTCACCACTATCAGAGAAATAAAATGGATCTTCAATGCAATGCCTGTTGATGATCTCTTGCACTAGCACTCACTGCTACAATTGGTGAAAATTACTGCATCATAAAATGATGTTATGCCAAATAGCATAAGTATGTGACTTGTATGGTATTTTTGAAAAGAAAACAAACTCAATAGATACTCAACTCAAATAATAGACAATTCTTTAAAATTAGACTTAATGATATGTAACTCAATCAAATCATGTCACTTACTATCAAGGAGTTTCTCTAACCGACAACCATCACTTATGACCAGTGATGATATTGCTAGAAATCATACAGTGAAAACAATTAACAGGACCAAGATTCTTACATTATTATCTAGTAATATAATTAATATCACGACAAACTATCGAATTTAAGAAGATATACTACTAACCTCTTGAAGTTGTCAACAACAATCTCTTAAATGTTAGTTGAATCCAGGGACTCCGTTCTTCTACTATTTTCTGATGAACTATTCTAGCCAGTGACTTGTGTGGACAAGAAAGTGAGAAAACTTTGTAATTTTTCTGTGAGTCTACTTTTTTTTCTTCAGGAACACTCCTCTTTTTATTCTCAACTTCAGAAGAAGACGAGAACCTCAAGAATCAACGTTACTGAGATTATTAAAAGAGGCAATAAAAACCTATTAAAGCCCCAAAATATTTTTTATTCCTTTCAAAAAAAAAAAAAATTGATTCCAAATTATTAGACCATATTTAGGAGTAATTAATATCCCTTAAAGCTCAAAAAATATTTTGATCCTTTTTTTTTAATTTGAAAATTTCAAATTAGTGTTTTAATGTATAATAAAATCCGCTATTTTACTTCTTCCAAAAAAATAAATTTTTTTCTCAAAATTGACTAATTAATCATGCATGGTAGGGACCAAAGATATATAACTGAGGCTTTCATTTACGATAATAATTCTCAAATGAATGAATTAACCATATCGTAAAAAATTACATGTTATTACACTAAAAATATGTAACTGCACTCCTCAATGTTAATTTTTAAATCTATCATTGCATCTTATTAAACTCCTCGTGTTAGAATTACTAACACCAATCAATTAAATTAAATCTTCTGAAAATTTAATTTATTAACTAAATTAATCCTTTATTCTTTATACTTAGTTTATTTCATGTGACAGATATAAAATCCACCTGCAGGGTTTTCACGTGAAAACTCATAAGTAACCATAAAGGGGTGTCTTCAACTCGAGACTAAAACATGATTCTATCAACTAATTATTATTTCACTAATGTCATTTGTAATTATTCAATCCATTAGGAATATATTGACTCATTAAAAAGTCTCACCTTTTAATTGATTAAAATAATATAAATAACTCATAATAATTATGTCAAGATTAAGAGTATAAATACATGCAATGGACTCGATGATTTATTTATAAATATTAAGAACATAAATAAAATTCTCTAATTGGTCCGCTCAATACATACAAAATATACTAGCACAAGAAGTTGGAATTTAATCATTCCGATAATTAGGACCAAATTATATTTAATCTTGTGCTACGATCACCTAAATGTTTATCCTTCCTCATCTTCAATCGCGAATATTTAATTTTTAACTTATATAAACCGATAATTTTAATTTTTCACGTATGAATTAAAATACTCCATACACAAAATTATCTACTATATAAGTTATGAACACATATATATACATAACGATATATTTAAATAAAGATTTTTATTATAATTAATAAATAAAGTAACATATAAAATCTTTACAAGGAATTAAATAAAATATTATAATACAAATACATGATTAATAATATATTCCAATAAATATAACATTTTGCACTGTCATTATCACTGCCATTCAATAACATCAGTTAAAGTCATTTTGGGACAACAAAGACATCGCCTCTCTCCTACACAAATAATATAATTTATAGAGTTTAAATTATTATTCAATCTTACTCAAATCAATACTCAATAGTACTTAAAAATTCAATATAATTACACGCTCAATCAAGTCAATCAAATTAAATTAAATATTTAATCTCATTGGACATTCATCAAATTCAATTCGATCATCAATTTTACTAAACTTTTAGTCTAAGTTACGCTATGAATTCGCCCTTAAGTATTCAGTATTGGTTTAACAAGTATTGCATACTACTGGGCGCCACGTTTCATGATTATCAACAATCCACATGTAGTATTTTTTGCATGATTTTTATTTAAAATAGTTTATATATATATATATATATATTATTGGCTAGGAACGTTGCACGAGCTTAATATATATTATTCCTGTGATCTAGATAAAATTTGAAGAATTAATAATTTTAATATATTTTTAATATTTTTTAATATTTTTTAATTGTTTGAATTTATAATATTTTAAAATAGTTTTTAAATAATACATATTACTTTTACACGGGAAAATAATTCATTATGAGTAATATTGTAATTTTATAGTTGAGGTAGATGAAGAAATAATTAAATAATAATTAATAAAAATAACATCGTAAAATTAAGTAAAGACATTAATAGTCATCGTAAAATGTAATAGTCAGGCACAAGAAAATAATTTATGACGTTTTAATTTTTTTAATTATTTGAATTTAAAATATATTCAAGTAGTTTTTAAATAATACACATTACTCCTATATGAGAGAATAATTTGTTATGGATAATATTTTAATTTCATAGATGAGGCCAGACGAAGAAATAATTAAATAATAATTAACAGAAATGACATCGTAAAATTAAGTAGAGACGTTAATAGTCATCATAAAATATTATAGTCATGCACAAAAAAACAATTTATGATGAGTAATTTCATAGTTGTGATAGTTGAAGAAATAATTAAATAATAATTAACAGAAATGACACGGTAAAATTACGCAGACACTTTAATAGCCACCGTAAATAGACATGCTAATTTAATATTCAGCTATCTGCCTGAAGCTGGTTGCTTGCAGCTATCTGCTTCAAGCTGGTAGCTTAAGTAGACATGTTAACGGAGAGCTGCTTGAGTTGTCTATTATTGGCTCTTCTTAATAATATAAGTATAAATATATATATTAACTATTTTATATTGATTGATCATTTTTTATTTTGCATGATTCTTAAAAAATTATAAATAAAAAGATAATTTTGTTATTCAACTCCTTAAAAAAAATTTATATAATAATAATAACAATAATATACCCAATAAAATCCCATAAATAAAATTTGAGAAAAATAAATGTACGTGAATCTTACTATTAATTCATACTTTTTCTCTGCACTTTACAAAAATATTGTGCACACTTCTAAAAAGAATAATTAAATATAAAAAAAATTAATATTTTTATTTAATAAAATAGACAATTAACATAAAATAATTATTTTAATATAATAATCAATTAATATAAACGAAGGGATTAACAATTATAGATTTTTCAGATAATACTATCACTTTATCGAGGTTTTACCTATACTCGGTTCGAATTTCACAAAGTTAAAGAACTCTTTTATTATTACTACATACATATACTTTTTGGAGAAAAAAAATTAAAAATATTATTCATTTTTCCCAATTTTTATAGAATAACTTTAAATTTATGATTAAAATTTAAAAATTAACTTTTAAAATCTGAATTACGACTTGAAAATTGAGATGAGGGAATAGATAAAAATAAATAAATTCATTTGTTATATTTTTTAAAAGAGATAAGTGTTAAAAATATATTTAAACTATCATATTTTTTCTAGTTTCGCACTTAAAATGTTGGAAGAGTGAATTTTATATTTAAATTATCACTTATTAATTTGAGAAACACATTTCTCTTTGTTATTCCATTCTCATCATGGTATGTGTATTCATATCACACTATACATGGACAAAATATTTTATCTTGACAAAAATTTAACAAATTATAATATTAGTTAACGTTAAAGATTAAAGTATTATTATGTTCTAAAAAATTATAAAATAAAATGTATAATATTTTTGTTGTCCCGCTCCATCACTTCCTCTCACCATAACCCCACCTAAACCAACCTTATAATGTTTTTTACAAAAATGCTTACCTCAGCTCCCCTCATTATAATAACAATTTAGATATTATTTTTATTTTCTAAAGAAATAATTGTATCCTACCCACCTAATTATCGACGTCCATTTCTTTCTCATTTTTTCTAAAAAAATATTTTTTACTTGTCATAGGTTTTGTAAAAGTAATTTTTTATTTTATTATATTTAGTACTTAAGTAGAAATTTTTTTTCTAAAAATATGTGTATATATCTGTAACAAAAATATAAAAAAGATAAAAATAAATTAAGAGTAAAGAATTATATAGGGATAGAATAGAACTTTATTTATTTTAAAAAAATAAAAATAATAACATTTTTTAGGAAGAAATGGAGAAGAGGGTGAAGTTTGAATTTTAAAAAACTATTTTAAAAAAAGAAATTAAAAAAAAATAAAGGGTCGGGATTGTTAGAGGGTGAAGTAGGTCAGAAAAAATTTTAATTTTTTTTTTAAATAATATTTTTTTGAAAGAATATTAATATAATAATATTTTAATATTTAATTAATATTAATAATTTATTTAATTTTTATCAAAGTAAAATATTTTATCCATATGATATACCATATGACAAAATATTTTTCAATAAAGAGAAAATGTATTATACATAGTAGTGTGTTATTCACATTAATGAATAATAATTTAATTATGAAATTTGCAGTCCCAATATTTTAAATATGAAACAAAAAAAATGATACTCTCTTTGTTCATTTTCACTTGACTCTTATATTATTTTAAGATATCCAATAATACTTATTCAGTTTATGAAATTAAGAGATAATTTTATATTTAGTTTCTTATTTACTCTTGTCATTAATTATAGTTATTTCCTTATTATATTTTTCAATACATTGCATTAATTATATTCAAAGGGTGATTTAGTAAAATTATCCCTATTATTTATTACTTTTTAATTTCTATGTCAAATCAATAGGAATCAAGTAAAGTAGGATGACGAGAGTATATTTTGATACTTCTCTTTCTTATGCTGTGACTTATCCATGACTTCTCGAAGCGATTAAAGAAATAAATGTCCAGCTAGAGTCTTGTCCACACTTCCATTCAGTAAAAGTAAATGTACCTTTGAAAAAAATATGTGGTCAAGGAGGTATTGTGAAGCTCAATAACTCACCATTGGGATCGACGAGAATCGGTCCTCCGGCCACCTGAACCACCCGACCCGCCAGACAAAAAACTAAACCAGTCTTTCAAAGAGATTCTACAAGGAAAAAAATAGTAACCTAACCCAAGTCTACAATCTACCCAACTCAAGTGCTATGGAAATTGAAGAACCGGAGCTCACACACCTGGATGCTATCCAGCTCTCCCAGGATGATTTGCAAAGGATTTACAAATCGTGGAGGGCCTCCGTAATAATCAAGGTGTTCGGAAAGAAATTTTAACATACATATCTAAAGAATAAACTAATGGACTTGTGGAAGTCTTCGGAACCGATCACCCTCATAGATCTAGGAAATGACTACCATGTGGCAAAATTCAACCTAGAAGACAGTGCCAACAAAGCTTTTCATGAGGGACCTGGTTCATTGCAGGGAATTTCATCTCAGTCCAAAAATATCGCACTTATACATTAGTATTGAATAAGTTTCGAGATCAAAATTTTACCCAAAAAAAACAAAAACCACAACAAAATTATCAAATTACTCTTGAAATTATTCAAACGCCAAATCAGATATGTTAACCTGCTATATGCTTTAATACTACATCTTCACTTATATATAAATACTGATTGTACAAGTTTTAAGTTCAAAATTCAAGAACAAAATTAAACGATTAGTGAAGACTCTAATACATATATCAAATATCGCACAAAGCCACAAACATCCAAAACTAAAGCTTATCCCTTTAGTGCTTGAGTATCATGATTGTTTCCCCAGCTACGAATTCCAAAGAGCAAGTGGGCCACCCCAATTAAGAACTCCACCGTCTGTTTTGCCGTTAAAAGGTGTACCAAGTTCTCCATGGTCCTCACCCTCAGTTGATCAGCTCTCTCTAATATTTCTCCCAGCCTTTCCATCTTCTTATCTGGCTTCTCAATTACATCATTTACACCATCCTACAAGTGAAAATGTATAATAAAATATTATATTTCTTTTCATGCAAATAATTATCGTCTTTATTAAATAATATGTATAAATAGAATAACTATTTTTGAAAGATATAAATGCCTCAAGTATGATATATATATATATATATATAAAAAAGAATAAAAAATTATTGATTATTAATTAAGAGAATATACATACACATACATTCTCTTAATTAAGAAGTAAGAGTTGAGTTGTTTTAATTGTCTGTTTCATCGTCACTATTCCATTTTTCTTGGCTACTTAAGCAGGTAACAGATCGACGTGTCTATTTGATCAGTTTAGGGTATATCTGTAATTTTTTGTAATAGCTAAGTTATTTCAGCTGTCTGTTTGAGGTGTCTGCTTGAGTAATTTGAGAGTATATCTATAATTTCTCAATGGTTATCTCGTTTTAATTTACTTGCTTTAATATTGGTGAATTATGTATATTTAATAAGTAGTAATTTAAAATAATTTTAAAAAATATGTGAGAACTTAAAATATTTTTAAAAAAAATTAAAAAAGTAGTTGAACGACTTCAGCGTCGTCACTATTTTGTTTTTCTTGACTGCTCAAGCAGACAGCAGGTCAACATACCTACTTGAGTAGCTTCAGGGTATATAGCAGCTTAAGGATATATTTTTTATTTCTCGATGGTTATAAAAATTTATTAATATCATATAAATCGAGATTTAAAAAAAAATTATATTGGATTCATGTTAACACGGACTTTCATAACTAGTATATAAATATATATATATATATATATATATATATAAAAGAGCAAGAGAATATAGAATAAAAAATAATTAAACATGTTTTGTAATTACTCCATTCATTTTTATTTAACCTAAACACACCCTTAAAAAATACTAATAAATATACTGATAATTTTATTATATCTTCTTCTAAATACTACAAATTAAATGCTTTTAAAATAAAAATAACTAAAGGTGCCTTAATTTTTTAGATTATGTAAACAAATGAGTCATCTATATGTTTGTAGTATGTAAATGTTTGTACTACCTTCATTTCATATTAACTTGTGTTTTTAATTTGAACACACTTTTAAAAGAAATTTATCTACTCCTAAAATAAAATAAAAATTTCACTAACTTACCCTTATACTTGTTTAATATAAGTTTCTTTGTTACATAAGATCCACTCGTTTACACATAAACATGAAATATTAGTCGTATAGTAATTAGAGTGCTTACCTGCCAATCAAAGAGTTCTTCTGTGATAATATTTTCTTGTTGGATAGTTTCACACTGAAGCTCACTAAATCGAGTGAGTTGATTTAGGAATAAATCTCGTGGATCGCCTTTACTGAACTCATTTTGATTATTCCATTCAGAGTATATAATATGAAAAGCAGTAGTACGTCTCCAACCAGCAATCCAGTACAAGGACCTCTCAAGAGAATTGGACCATGGTGTAGTAAATATATAAAGTATGTCATTTTTGGCTTCTAAGGACTTAACTCTATAATATTCTTTAATATGTGAAGTGAATTTTTGGATTAGATTTGTGTGTAACTTGTGGTGTTGTTCTTGATTTGTGGAGGATTTTGGTGATTGTTTGGTCATTTGATGTACTAGTTCACCAAGTTGTTCATGCCATTCTTCTTGGAATTGTTGGAAACTTGACATTTTTATTGTTTTTTTGAGTTTGATTGGATGAGATTTAAGTTGATTTATAGGCCTTAGAATTTTGGCAGCAAGTGTAGAGAAAAAGTCCTAAATAGTTATTTTTTTCGGGCAAAAACTCGAAGTCATCTTTATTTTTCACATATAAAAAAAATAGTATCTCGTGTCAATAAAATTGGTGTATTTATTTTTCCTCTCCAAACTTCCACCTATTTTTGTAATGTTGACTTAGTTCACTATTTTTAGTGTATAATATATTTAATCGTTTTTCTCTATATTTAGTAAAAATAATAATTTCATGAAGGTGAGGAAAAAGTATTTTTTTATTTTGTACCATCCAAATATTATTACCATTAAATTAAGAATTTAAAAATTAGGGCAAGAATGATTTTGTTGGGAAAGGTCTCGATCCTTTTCCCTGCTTGTGAAGTTATATTAAACACTTTAGGAACTAAGGTAGGATAGGAATACAAGAGTTTATAATTCTTCAAAAAAGGAGATTCTTCTACTATACAAAAGAATAGTAGGGTTACAAGAATATGTTTACAAAAGATATCCTCACTCTAAGGTGGTTTATACAAACTTAAGGATTAGGACTTCTTAAGCTTTAACACTCACTAATAGATTTTCACTTTGAAAGTGGATTGCACTCAGGTGGATTCTTACTTCACTTGGATTGCTTGGCTAGCTCTCAAGTGGATTTCTAAATTTCTGGATGGTTACAAATGAGGGCTCTCACCTCTATTTATACTACTTCACCTCCTCAATGAATAGTGGCGAAAATATCTTCTAGAATGCTCCGCACATTCTAGAGAATCTCTACTCTTCCACTCCTTTCTACACTCTTCCAATTCTTCCATACTCTTCCACAAGGTTCCACACGTCTCCAGAATATTTCAGAGGCTTCCACATTTTTCAACATACTTTCATAAGCTTCTGGAGAGTTCTATACTTCTCTAGAGTTCTCTGGATCATTCTAGAAAATTCTACACTTTTTTAGAATTTTCTAGAATCTCTCCAATTAAGGAAGGAATCCAACAGATTTTATATCTAGATTTAAAAATTGAGTGACTATTTTAAGCTTTTTCCCTGCTCAGCGTATTATATGCATTATTCTTGAGAAGTGGCGGCTGTGGGCTCTTATACATGGTGACGGAGTTAGAATTTGATTTTAAAAAATTTAAAATTTTATTTGAAAGTTAGATTAAATTTTTTAAATATTTTTTTATATTATTATTTTCTTCGTTTGACTTGGTACAGAGTTTAAAAAAATGAAGAAGACTTTTTTATTTTGTAATTCTAAAGAAAAATTATGTCAAATGTGCCAAAACGTCCTTTAATCATGCGGCTTTAAACATGTCACGTGAAAAATTGAAATTAAAAGTAAAATATTGTAAAAAAAAAAACACTCTTTTCTTTTTTAAACAAATTTTAAAAAATAAGTCATTCTTTTTTAAATAAAAAAATATAATTTATAATTTTTTATATAATTTTTAAATATATAAATTTTTTTTAAAAAAAATAATAATTATATATTCAAACTCACAATTAAATTCCAAATTTTACCACATAAAATTGGGTCATAATGAGTAGTTATGTTGAAAAGGCAATACAACTAGTACTACTTCCATCTAGGCCTGGCAACGGAATCGGCATCTATCGATTCCGGTTCGATTCATACCGATTTTTTATTGGTTTCGACCCCAATCCGGTAGAGTATCGGTATAGTGATCGGCATGGAAGTATCGGGAGGGGAACCGGGAAGGGAAGGGGGAATAGTACCGATTAATATCGATTTCGGTCCGGTACCGAATCGATATTACCAGTTATTTAAAAAAAAATTAAAAATTAATTCTAATTGGACCGTTGGGGTGTGGGCCCCCCAACGGTCAAAACACATTTTCAGCAACAACCAACAGCTAGCCGTTACTAACGGCTATTTTGGCCTTTTTTTAATTTTTTTTTTATTAACCCCTAATTCCCTAAATTCTTCAACTATAAATATCCCCATTCCTTTAAATATTTTTCCATAAAAAATTCTCTCCAATTTCAATTCTCTCAATTTCTAAATTTTCTCAAATTCTCTCTACTAATTACTATCTATTAAATGTTATCTAAGTATCTATTATCAAATATTATTATTATTATTACTAAAACATTATTATTATTGTATTGATTAAATTGTTAATTTTGGTGAGCTATTTTGGAAGTTCGAGCAAATTTTGGTGGATCAATCTCAAAATATTCAAGATTTGAGTTTCATCAATTTTGGCTTCTACGTCTATTTTTACACAGACGTTCGGTACATTCGTTTCAATTTATAATATTTATCTTATTACTTTATTACTTTATTAGTTGCATATTTGATATTTGAATTATTTAATTGTTCATTTGTTTATTTGTTGTGTATT
>JBCEWC010002801.1:0-32674 GCA_038996855.1 Solanum aculeatissimum
AAATTAACATAAATAGTTCATCTTTGAGGATTTAATTAAGTTAATAAGCAAATAAATGTTAGTATTCAAATAAATACAAGTACGTAAAATAAAATAATATAAAAATAGAGAGTTGAATGGTTTTGGGCCTTAAGCCCATTTAAATCTCTGCTGCAACTTATTGTCCCTGCATCACCGACATGGGGCCTTTAGCCCCTCTCTTCTTTTCGCGGAACAACATGAGGCTGACTCAATGAAAGATATGTGTTGGGCCTCCATGACCCTACAAGATGCAATAGAAAAGAGGAGTCCCAATTGAACTCGATGGGATTCACATGAAAGAAGAGAAAATGAATTAGCCAAAGAATCGCGCCACCAATTAAAGAAGAGAAAATGCATCATAATCAAGTAAGTTACTCGTTAAACTCAAAGCAGATTACTTGGGCAAATATTGTTCATGTGAACTAGGAAGACAAAAAAAATGCAATCTTACCCTTTATTTACACAATTAAAGGACTAAAAACTATTAAATGCTTAGAACTAAAATAAATGCTTAGAACTAAAATAACTTTGAAGCACTAGGCGTTTGGATAAAATTAAAAAGTGATTTAAAGTACAAGAAGAAGAAGGAGATAGTCCTAGCACATCAAATTTGTATTCCTTCTAGAAAAAAAAAAGATAAAAAAGTTGCAAGTTATGAACCCAATTATTTTATGAGTACAAACATTTGAATTTCTTTTTATTGAGAGAGAAACCATTTTTCAGGTTTTTCCTGATAAGAATGCTCTTTCCGCTAGTAATTACAATGTAGAAGCTACCCCATCTTATTTTCTTTTTTGTACCAGAAAAAGTGGAAGAAAAATAATACCAAAACTGGATCAAAACAACAAAAAAATTACACCAAAAACTAAAATAAAACTGACAATTGATTACCTAGCTGCACTTTAATGTTTATAGTTAATAATAGCAACACATAAGTAAATTCATGACTTTGGTGGTTGGAAAATTCAAACAAGAAATTACTCTTTCAATCCATTTTTATTTGTCCAATATTGATTTGGTACACTCCTTGAGAAACAAAAAATAAAACACTTCCTCTATCACATTTTATGTGACACCTTTCCTTTTTGATCCGTCTAAAAAAGAATGTCATCTTACTCTAATTGAAAATAATTTAACTTTAAAATTCTTATTTTACCCTTAATAAAATGATTCTCAGCCACACAAATATCAAAAATGATTTTAGACTACAAGTTTCAAAAACCTTCTTTTTTTTCTTAAACACCGTGTCAAGTCAAACGGTGCCAGATAAAATGAGACAGAGAGAGTAACATTTAACTATATCACATTTTTTCTTTCAATAAGCCAATGATTAGAAAAATACTATTTATTTTTTTGTAGTTTTAGTTCCAAATCAAAAATCAAGATCATTGAATCTCCTCCTAGTTTTGAAATGAGGAGCTGCAGAGTTCAAATTAGTGGTTCACCAAAAATGAATGAACACCCAAATAAGCATAAATCTATGACTCTATCAGCATACAGAGAAATTGTTGAATATTTAAACAAACAAGAAATTAGTTTTATGCACATACACAAATAGTGATACAATATGGAGGTTATCAACACTGGTAATGAACATATGGAGTTTATCTCTAGAAATATCATAACGTAATGACCCTTCAGGTCATTTTTCATGCACTATTCTTTTTCACCATTTAGAGCATTTCTATAGCGATTCTAGGTCATTATGACCTACTGGTACTGATAGCTTGATCGTCTAGTCGTTCATTTAAATGTTATGCAGTTTTCTGTGTTTAAAGTCCTTTATAACTTGAAAACTTGATTTTGGACTAAAATATGGTAAACAACCTCAGAACGAAATTTTGGTAGTTCCATCTGCTCAAAAATAGCAAAATTAGGCTAAAAGTATGATTAGCTTGAGTACCGAGACTTTTGGTGCGAGTTTAAACCATATTTAGTGTTTTAGCCTTGAAAACTGGTCAAAAGTTGACTTTGGTCAATATTCTTACAAATATGTATGCGGATGGAAATTTTGACAATGTGGGTAGCACCAAAACGTCAAGTTTGGTCTAGAATAATCTTTCATTCTGTTCCCAAGACTTCTGAACTCATTTCAAGCCCCTTGGTGGAATTCAATCAAAATGACCATGGGAGTGGGACCCACATTAAGTCATAACAACCTTGTTGGAAATTTTGATTGCATTATTGAGTTTGAAATGTAAAATTTGGTAGGATAGCATAGTCCATTTGTGTGCATGAGATTCTGAATGAAATTTGAATACCCCTTTAAAAATTTTGAGTTAGGAAAAATGTTAGTTTTCTAGTTGATATCTGGTGCTAGTTGACCTGTGCTTCACAATTGCGGAGGTCGGGTCTGCTTGGCCTCCACGAACGCAGGCTCTTGGCTGTGACCATAAAAGCCAGGTCACGTGACTTTCTCATTCGCGAGGGACTCTCTGCGATTGTGGAGGTCACTCTAGTTGTACTCCGCAATCACGGAGAATATTTTTTGTGGGTCCCTTATGTATATATTTATATTGCGATCTACTTTTGGATCCATTTTCAAATGAAGATATCTTGAGATGTGGGAGGTCTTTCTAAGAAATTCAAAGGGCTAATTTAGGTGATTTTTTTGCGAGGAATGCGTTGGTAAGTTCATAAAGTGAGTCGGAAGCTTCATTGGAGGTGAGTTTTGGTTTTTAACTACTGTGCTAGGCCATTTTCAAAGTGAATTTTTGGAGAATTTTAAAGAATGATTTCTTGGTCAATATACGTCTGAATTGGGAGATTCAAGAGTCTAAATTTAGAGTTTTTTGTGGAGAACATCATGGTGTGCTTGGTTTTCGCTTTAGGGGCTTCATTTTCAGTAAATTTCCCTAATTAGCTGCTGCCATTGTTGGTCTTTTTGAGCTAAATTTGTTTCTTGGTATTTGATGGCGTTGAGGTATTTTTGGGCCCCAAATTATGTCCCATTTTGGGATATGAGCTTGGGGAGTTGGTTAGGACCAATTTTCAGAATCAATGTTGTGCTTCTCGAATGCAGATCCCATCTTTTTCCTGCTTTTTGACTTCAAAATTAGTTCACCTTCATTTTTTGTAAATTTAGTGTCATAAAGATCGTTATAATGTTGTGATTCTATTTTTGGCAACTTGGCAGTATTCTGAGGCTATCCTAAAAGGGAAAGCGCTAGCAAAGTAGGTTGGAGTGCACGTGTTCAACCTATAGGTAGGCTATGATTTCTCTTCTTTCAGATTGAGTTTGGGATATGTAAATATAGTTTGATTTGCATGAATATTGGGCAGGGAATTAGTTGTATATGCCATATATGTTAAGATTCCTAATTTGATTGATATTGGGGTCAGTAGGTGCTTGCAATGTAATTTTAGATCATCCATTCTTGTTGATTTTGTATTTAGCTGAGTTATGATATACTAGAACATAATTGGCCTTGGTCTAGGCTTAGACTAGTGATGCCATAGACCTGCGTTGTTTTAGAGATGATAAACTAATTGTATCCACACGGTGTGACTCGAGAGGCACAGGTCCTTGTTGACTGGCACAACAGACTTGAGTCTATAGATTGAGCCTTAGATAGATAGTAACATCATCAGAAGCTTGATTATTCATAAGCCTTATTTTGTCTCTTTGGAACACCTTCATTGTGTATTAGGATATGTTTGGCTATAGAGATGATTGTCAGTCATATGGGACTTTTGGGAGAGCCCATTTGTGGTTAGAGGCCTAGTTCTACCCCCTCTCCCTGATATCAATTACTTATCCTTCTTCTACAAAATTGACAAATAAAGTTTGGCTATTAAATTCATCATGATATTTGCAATTAACAATTCCAAGGATTAGAGGTACGTGCTATGACTGGGTTAGAGGCCAATGTATCTTTGGGGATTAGAGGTCCATGCTACAATCAAGTCAGAGGCCAGTGTAGCTTTGGGGATTAGGTTTCGTGCTACGATCGGGTTAGATGTCATTTATATCTCCAGGGATCAGAGGTCTGGGCAACCTTCGCAATTATAAGACATTTGCACTTTTAGGGATTAGAGGTCTAAGTTTCATACTGCTTTCTACTAGAGTTCAACAACATTTCTGAGTGTCACTTCTACTTTAGAATTATGCATAGGCTTACCTTCTGGGTTTAGGAGGGCTTAGTTGGCATATAGTTCCTAGGTTTTGTTTGTATTTTACACCCGCATACATACCTCTGTTATTGATGTTTGGCTTTTGTCGTACACTATTCTATATTCTCCATCTATGTTTATTGTTCTTACTCAATTGGCCTATGATGCCTACTGGGTATCTTTTTTTGTGCTCATACTACACTCTACATCTACTCTATGATGAAAGTCCCAGCCTGAGCGGATAACGTTAACATATCCAACTAGTAGCAATAATTTCTAAAGATTTAGGTGAGCACTAGGCATTCGTGGATCATTTCGGTCTCCATCTGCACTTGTTGCCCGTCTTTTGCTTTATGAGAATAGCTTTGTATTTGTATGTATGTATTTATTATTTTGGCCTAGTTAGGGGATACACCTTTTATCTTAGTATCTCTGCACATGTGACTTCTAGTTTCTGGGAGAGTTCTCTTTTGTTGTGTATGTTAGTATTATCTTTAGCTGTTGGTTTCCTTGCTACTGTTGTTAGTTTTCCCTAAATTGTGAATTCTAGATAGCTTTTTGCCTATACATCCATTACTAGTAGTTCTGGATTATGGGCTGGCTTACTTGCCGGTGGGATATGCTAGGTGCCATCATGACTCAAGAATTTAAGTCGTGACATGTTGGTATTCAGAGCCCCAAGTTCGTCAGTCTCACTTGTACAGAGCTTACATCTAGTAGAGTCTTGCGGATGGGTTCAGAGATGTTTGTGACTCATCTTCGAGAGGCTACGGGATATTATTAGGAATATATTCCATGATTATATTACCTCGTGTAGTGTGTGTTTTGTTGGTTGAATGAAATCTCATTAGTATTTCTCTTTCGCAGGGTATTGCTCGCAGACATGGTTCCTCCGGTGGTGCCGATCCACCTGAGGTAGCAAATAGGGCCCAAACCAGGCCTAGAGGTTGACGAAGAGGTAGGGGCATAACACTAGCACCAATCATAGATATGGCTCCTGATCCCATTGAGGAGAACTCAGATGCCTCTGTTCTCCCTCAGCCAACAAGGCCAAAGTTTGCACAGCCCCTAGTGGCACCTTTTATGACTCCTTCACTTCAGGTGGCTATCGCTCAGTTACTCGTATCCCTCGGGGGTGTGCAATAGGATATGATGCCAACTCTAGCTCCACCAACACTGTAGGATCATCCTACAACTCTAGTGCCAGAGGAGTAGCCTCCTCCAATACCACCAGTTCAACAGAAGCAACCTCCAACTTTTGTTCTAGGAGGCCACCTAGACCTAGTGCGTCCCGCTGCCCAGCTAGATATTGTAGAGGGTGCTATACCATTTCAGGATCAGAGGGTGCTTGGTTACTTCCTTAGGTTGTCTCCACCGAGGTTTTTAGGGGCATTTGAAGAGGATGTTCACAAGTTTTTAACATTTTGTAGAGAGAGACTATAAACATTGAGGTTGTCGGAGTCTCGAGAGGTCAATTTCCCCATATATCATCTTGAAGGGCTTGTCAGGCAGTGGTGGTGAACTTATATGGACTCTAGACTAGCTAGATCACCCCTAGTATCCTAGATAAAGTTTTCAGAGGTATTCATGGATAGGTTTGTTTCTAGTAGTCTCAGAGATAGAATTTGTGATCAGTTCTCGAGGCTGGGGCTGGGCACCATGATTGTGTCTGAGTATGAGGCTAGATTACACGAGCTCTCTAGACATGCCACTATGATATTACCCATTATGGAACAGAGGATCAAATGTTTTGTTCGGGGATTGAGGACACATCTAAGGATTAAGACTCAATCATTGGTTACAACAGGTTGCCTCTTTCTAATACTATTTATTGTAACACCTTATAAAGCAACTTAGAAAGACCCTATGATGTATTTCTTGAATATCTTAAAATTCATGCATTATTTTGAAAATCTAACTTCAGAGTCTTTTTTAGGAGACAAAATTGTGTAGCAAAAGGGTTACCTTCTATTTTTAAGTAACCCGTATCAAGAAATAATCTTCTGATGAAATTGCGCAAACCAATAGGGTCCATGATAGGTGCATTGCACCCCTGTTCCCACATAGTTAAAAAATTTTCAAACTTAGTTTTTAACTCAAAAAGTCAGTTAGGACCTACCCAAACACCTTTATATACGTGAATCCTCTAACACTCTCTTATTTTTAGACCTAAACCTCTATCTAAACACTCTCAAATCCTCTCAAAACTTCTCTCTAAAATCCTCCTTCACATTCTCTCAAATTTCTTGGGGATCAAGTCTTCTCCATTGAAAACAAGGCTTCTAAAATAATTTCTCAAAGTTTCTCAAGTCTTTTTCTTTATTTATGGGGCTTCCACCCATGGAGTCCTAAAAACTAATTTACAAATTCCTTCAAGTTTCAATATTAATTTTCCTTATGGGTACTCTCTATTTCTTCTATTAAACATAAGTTATGTTGAGAATCTTCATCTATTGCATGAAATTGTATAAATTGATTTCAAGGATTTTCAATTATGAAGCTATCTTATGATTTCAAAGTTATGATACCATGAGTTATTATGAGAATGATGATTTTATGAGATGAATTGTATGATTTTATGAATAAAGTTCAAAGATGATATGTATGATTGTGGTGGGTTATCAAAGAATGATTTAAATTGATGATTTTCATTACGATGATGCATAGTCCTCTTGAGTTACATGATTTAAAGCTTGCATGCATGGGCCCACCCAATTGTCATATCAAAGTTTTTCAAAGGGATACATGATCTCCAAAGATGAGGGTTCAATTATGAAGTTATGAAAGCAATGAAAGTTAAAGTTATGATGTTTTGAATCTCGCAAATGTTAAAGATGGTGAAGGGAAAGCCTCACCGAAAGATAGATCCTTGTACTAAGTGGCAATCCCTACATATTGGATCCCAAGTAAAGATGAGCTACTCTATATATGATGATGATGCTATGATTTTAAGCTTATAAATGATTATGATTATGCATATATTTTCAAATGTATTTCATGAGAATGACTTAACATCAAGTGGGGTTTTATGGTGGGGTTAGGTAAGGGAACCCTAGAAGCCACCCTTGGTCTCCTTAACTATATGCCATCATAGGATCCCTTGTAGGCTAAGATAGTCTAGTGGATCCACATAAGCCACGATGCTCATTAAAGATGTAATTGCGAAGTAAAGAAAGTTATGGAACTCTACCTTGGTAAGTAGATTCCCATTTTCCCAATGAAAGGAGTGCATTGGACTTTTTCCAATGGAAGGAGTTCATTGGATTTCAAGTAGTATCTCGCTTGGTCTTAATGTCGGTTATGGTCTTCTCCTACATAGTATGATGTAAAGAAGTTATGTTTCATTTTTCATGTAAGTTTCCATAAAAGAATTATCATGCATGTCATATTGAGCTTATATTCTATTGTATATGATTATTCATCTTGCTTATGAAGCTTATTATTCCTTATTGCATTGCATCCCACATACTAGTACATTCCAAGTACTAACACAATCTTTTTGCCTATATGATCTAACCATATAGGGACTGGAGCTCCTATTCACCCTCCTCCACATAGCTAGCATGATTCGTGGAGATCATTGGGTGGTGAGTCCTCCATTTCTGGGCAATATCTGATTTCTATATTACTTATGTTGAGTTTTTATTTCATGTTACTTAGTACTTTGAGGGCGAGCCTGGGACTTGCTTGGCCCTCATCCTACTTATGTTATAGAGGTGTTGTTGGATACTATACTATGTTATATACCTATTATAAGATGTTGAGCTTTTATGAAGATTTATCCTTTAGTCCTTATCCCCTTTGTGATGTTGTATGTCGATGTTGATGGAATGGAATTGATCTTCTTAAGTCCCTACTTCCCCATTGCTTATATCATACTTACCCTCCTCTTAGTCGTTCTTGATATGTGATTCATGTAAATTCCTTTCTCTTATCTATCCCCATAGCGTGAGTCCAAAGCTCTTATTCCCTTAGAATTATTTGTTGATGCTTATTTTATATTCTTCAATCACGGATGTACAACAGATATGTTAAGAGGCTTTTTTAGGTTACTCTCCAGTTTCCCATTCACCTTGTCGCACCTCGGCCCTAGGCTAGAGTTGTGATAAGCTTTGTATCAGAGTATTAGGTTTGTAAACAGTCCTAGAAAATCCAATACACTGTGTTGAGTAGAGTCTTATTCATGGGTGTGAAGCATACCACATCTATGAAGAGGAGTCTATGAGGCATTTTAGGAAATGTTTCACTTCATTATGATTCATGTCGTTCCATTAGAAGTATCTAAGGTTATTCCTCCAACTAAGGACGCCCTCTTTGTCATTTCTAGAAAATTACCCAAAGAAGAGCTCCATCACCAAGGGATATGGCCGAAGATCAAACCCCTCCCGAACAATAAGAGGAGAATGTCTCTCGTGCATAGTTTAGGAATACCTTCACTATGTTGGCCCAAGCTTTGGCCAACCAAGCCAATAGAGAGGTAGTGGTCATTCCTCCTTAAGCACCTACCCTGACAACCAAAGTTCGTGACTTCATAAGAATGAACTCGTCAGAGTTCCATGGATCAAACGTTAATGAGAACTCGGTTGAGTTTCTTGATGAGGCTTACAAAATTATGGCTGTTTTGGGTGTTCCATCAGAGAAGAAGGCCGAGCTTGTGGCCTATCAAGTGAAAGGGGTGGCAAACGTTTGGTATGATCAATGGATTGAAGAGAGAGGTGATGAAGCAGGTCAAGTTGGATAGGAGGAGTTTAAGTCAGCATTCTTGGATAGGTTCTATCCATTGGAATTGAGAGAGGCCAAAGTGGAAGAGTTTATAAACCTCAAGAAAGGGAACATGAGAGTGAGGGGTATTCTCTCAAGTTCAGAAAGCTCTCCAAGTATGCTCTATTCATGGTATCATATCCAAGGGATAGAATGAATAAATTCATCTTTGGTGTTTCGAACATGGTCTCTAAGTAATGCAAAACGTCTATGCTCACCAAAGAAATGGATATTTACCACTTAATGACCTATGAAAAACAAATTGAAGATGAGAAATTGAGGGAGAAGTCTGTGGAGTCCAAGAGAGCTAGGATGGATGGTGGTGGATTCTTCCACAAAGGGAGTGGTGACCATGGTAAATTCCAAGGTGGTCAAAAGCAAGGAAGTCAAGGGTCATCAATTACTCCTCCTCCTAAGTTCAACAAAGATAAGGGGTCCAACACAAAGCCCCAAAGAGGTATGGGTGCACAATCTTCTCCAAATTGTGCAAAGTGTGGAAAGTTTCATAAGGGTGAATGTCTAGCCGACCAAGATGTTTGTTACAATTGTGGTAAGCCTAGCTATTTTTCAAGAGATTATAGGAGTGGAAATGCAAAACCTCAAGTCCAAGGCGGACAAGCATAATGAGCCCAAAAAGCTAATAGGTTTTATGCCCTTCATGGTTGTCAAGAAGTGGAAGAAGCCTCGGTTTATGTACTTTTAGATCTGGGAGCAAAATTTTATTTTGTTACACCTTTTCTTACAAATAGATTTCATGCATGTCCTGAAAGTCTTAGTGAGCCTTGTAAAGTTAGCACTCCCGTTGGTGAGTCCATTGTTTCCCAAAAAGTCTATAGAGGTTGTCTCGTGTCCATCATGAATGAAGTTATTCCTTGTGATTTGGTAGAGCTTTCCATGGTTGATTTTGATGTCATACTTGAGATGGATTGATTATATTCTTCTTATGCTACCATAGATTGTCAAACCTATACTACCAAGTTTCAATTTCCAAATGAGTCTACTATTGAGTGGAAGGGTGGTAGTTCTTCATATAAAGGTCAGTTTGTTTCCTATCTCAATGCCCATAAGATGATTTCTAAGGGGTATAACTACCTTTTTGTAAGGTTTAGAGATGTTACATTTGAAAGTCCATCTCTCGAGTCAATTTTTCATAATCAATGAGTTTCCTAATATGTTTACCAAAGAGTTGCCAGTGTCCCTCCCGAAAGAGGGATAGATTTTTGCATAGATTTTTTGCCTGACACCCAACCTATATTAATAACTCCTTATAGAATGGCCCTGTTAGATTTAAAAGAACTAAAGAAACAATTGAAGGATTTGCTAGAGAAGGGATCTATTAGAGCTAGTAGGTTCGCATGGGGTGCCCTGGTATTATTTGTAAGGAAGAAAGATGGGTCACTCTGAATGTGTATCGACTTTGCCAACTCAAAAAAGTTACCATCAAGAGCAAGCATCCCCTCCCAAGGATCTATGACCTATTTGATCAATTGCAAAGGGCTAGGCACTTTTCCAAAATTGATTTGAAGTCCAGCTATTAGCAATTGAGGGTCAGGGAATGTGATATTCCAAAAATAACATTTTCTATAGATTATGGACACTTCTAATTTGTGGTGATGTCCTTTGGTTTAACTAATGCATCGGCTATATTCATGGACATTATGAATAGGATGTTTAAGCCTTACCTTGACATGTTTATGGTGATATTTATTGACGATATTTTGGTTTATTCACGAGATGAAGAAGATCATAAAGAGCATTTGAAAGTGGTCTTGCAAACTTGAGGGATGAGAAGTTGTATGCCAAGTTTAACCAATGTGAGTTTAGGTTGATGGAAGTGGCATTTCTTGGGCATATTGTGTTCGGTAATAGGATAAAAGTTGACCCAAAAAGACAGATGCTGTGAGAAAATGGCCAAGGCCATTGACTCTTACGAACATTAGAATTTTCTTAGGCCTAGAAGGGTATTATAGAAATTTGTTAAAGGGTTCTCGTCCATTTGATCTCCATTAACTAAGTTGACCTAAAAGAAAGTAAAATTTGTGTGGACGGATGAGTGTGGGAAAAACTTCCAAACTTTAAAGGATCGTTTTACTTCAACTCCAAACTTTACTTTGTCGGAGGGTACCAATGGATTTTTTTATGTATTGTGATGCCTTAAGAATTAGTTTGGGCTGTGTGTTGATGTAAAATGGTAAGGTAGTTGCCTATGCTTCAAGGAAACTTTAGACACATGAAAGGAATTATCCAACACATAATCATGAATTAGCAGTTGTGGTGTTTGCATTGAAAATTTGATATCATTACTTGTATGGGGTGCATGTTTATGTGTTCACCGACAATAAGAGTCATCAACATATGTTTGCACAAAGAGATATCATTTTAAGGAAAAGAAGATGGTTGAAACTTCTCAAAGATTATGATATGAGTGTGAAGTATCACCCAGGAAAGGCTAATTTGGTAGATGATAGAAATAGTAGAATGTCGATGAGAAACGTGTCACAACTTGAAAATGATGGGAAGAGAGAATTGGTAAAGGAAGTACATAGGTTGGCTAGATTGGAGGCAAAATTGAGTAAGGCTGAGAATGACAGTGGCAAATGGCTCTAAATAATCATTGATTGAGGATGTTAAATCTAAGCAAGATCTTGATCCCTCCTTGCTTGAATCAAAGGCCTTGGTGAAGGAAGGAAAGATAGAGGTCTTCTCTCAATGGGAGATGGAGTGCTTTGTCATCAAGGAAGATTGTGTGTGCCAGATGTTGATGGTTTGAGGAATTTGATAATGCAAGAATCTCCCAATTCTTTCTATTCCATTCACTCGATTCCACTAAGTTGTATAGAGAATTGAGGGAAATGTATTGGTGGAACAGAATGAACAAAGGCATTGCTTAATTTGTGGATAAATGCTCTAATTGTCAACAAGTTAAAGTAAAACACCAATCACTGGGTGGCTTGTCTAAAAATATTAAAATTCCTACTTGGAAATGGGAAGAGATTAACATAGATTTTGTAGTTGGGCTGCCTAAGACCAAGAGACACATTTATTCTATATGGGTGGTAGTGAATCGGATGATAAATTCAGCTCATTTCTTGTCGGTTAAGACAACTTTTGGTGATGAGGATTTTGCTAAGTTGTATATCCAAGAGTTGGTGAGGTTGTATGGGATTTCATTGTCTATCATTTAGGATCATGGTACTCAATTTACCTCTCACTTTTGGAAGTCTTTCCAAAGAGGTCTTGGTACTTAAGTGAAGTTAAGTACCACATTCCATCCTCAAATTAATGGGCAAGTCAAGAGGACAATTCAAACATTGAAAAATATGTTAAGAGCTTGTGTCCTAGAATTCAAAGAAAGTTGAAATGATCATCTACCTCTCATCGAGTTTGCCTACAACAATAGCTATCATTCAAGCATTGAGATGACACCATTTGAGGCTCTATATGGTAGATGATGTAGGTCACCGGTGGGATGGTTTGAAGTTGTGGAAATTGCCTTGATTGGACCAGATTTGGTTATGGATGCCATGGAGAAAGTGAGACTCATAAGGGAATATTAATGACCACCCAAAGTAAATAAAAGTCCTACTCCGATGTGTGGAGAATAGATATTGAATTTAATGTTGGTGATTGGGTTTACTTGAAAGTATCACCAATGAAGGGTGTGATTTAATTTGGCAAATAAGGAAAGTTGATCCCTAGCTATGTAGGGACTTATGAGTTAGTGAGAAGGGTTGGTAAGGTGGCATACAAGTTAGAGTTTCCATTGGAGATGAACATCATTCATCCGGTGTTCCACGTGTCATTGTTGAGAAAGTTCATACGGGATCAAAATTCCATAGTTCCATTAGAAGCTATTAATATTGAGGAGAATTTGACATATGAAGAGGATCTGGTAGAGATACTAGATAGAAAAGTAAAGAGTTTTAGTAACAAAGATGTAACATATGTTAAAGTCCTTTGGAGGAACCAACAAGTTAAAAATGTGACTTGGGAAATAGAAGAGGACATAATAAAATGCTATCCCTATCTTTTCCACTCTACTTAAGCATAAGGTTATAAGATGATCATGTTTAAGATGTCAACTTATGAGTTTCGGCCCTTAGAGTCAAGTTGTATGCATTCATACTCATGGTATCATGTTTAATGGCATTTTGATGCAAACATTTGAAGTTTTTAAGAAAGTGATGTTTAAGTTGCATTGATGCATTTATGTTAAGGCAGAAAATTATCTTGTCATTCTCTCAAGCATAGTTTCATAACATTCGGGGATGAATTTTCCCAAGGGAGAGATATTGTAACACCTCCCACAGCGATTCGAAAAGACCCTATGATGTATTTTTGAATATCTTAAAATTTATGTGGTATTTCACAAATATGACTTCATATTCTTTTTTAGAAGGAAGAATTATATAGAAAAAGGGTCACCTTCAATTTTTAGGTCACCCATATCAAAAAAAAAATTTCCGTTGAAATTGCACAAACTAGTAGGGTCTGCGACAGAGGCATATCGCGCCTCTGTTCCCCCATAGTTTAAAATTTTTCAAACTTTGTTTCTAAGTAAGAAAGTTAGTTGGAACCTATCCCAACACCTTTATATACGTTAATCCTCGAAAAATCTCCTATTTTTAGACCTAAACCTCTCTCTAAACACTCTCTAATCCTCTTAAAACTTCTATCTAAAATCCTCCATCAAGTTCTCTCACATTTCTTGGGGATCAAGTCTTCTCCATTGAAGACAAAGCTTCCAAAATGATTTTTAAAAGTTTCTCAAGTATTCTTCTTCAAGTTTCAAGGTTCAAAAGGTATGTGGGTTTCTTCATTCATGGGGTTTTCCACCATGAAGTCTTAAAACCTATTTTACAAATTCCTTAAAGTTTTAATGTTAATTCCTTATGGGTACTCTCTGTTCTATTAAACATGATTTATGTTGAGAATCTTTAATATTGCATGAAATTGCATAAATTTATTTCAAGGGATTTCAATTATGAAGCTATCTTATGATTACAAAGTTATGATACCATGAGTTATTATGAGAATGATGATTTTATGAGATGAGTTGCATGATTCTATACCAAAAGTTCATAGATGATATGTATGATTATGGTGGGTTATCTAAGAATGACTTAAATTGATTATTTTCATTACGATGATGCATAGTCCTCTTGAGTTGCATGATTTAAAGTTTGCATGCATGAGCCCACCTAATTGTCATATCAAAGTTTTTCAAAGGGAGACATGATCTCCAAAGAAGAGGGTTCAATTATGAAGTTATGAAAGCACTGACTATCTTTATGGACCTTATTAATAGGGTGTTCAATTCCTACCTTGCCATATTTGTGATGGTATTCATTGACAATATGTTGGTTTATTCATGGGCCGAAGAAGATCATAAAGACCATTTGAGAGTGGTCCTACAAACCTTGAGGGATGATGAGTTGTATGCCAAGTTTAACAAATGTGAGTTTTGGTTGAAGGAAGTAGCATTTCTTGGGAATATTGTGTTCAATAATGGGATAAAAGTTGACCCGAAAAAGACGGAAGCTATGAGAAAATGGCCAAGTCCATTGACTCTTACGAACATTAGGAGTTTCTTAGACCTTGCGGGGTATTATAGAAGATTTATTGTAGGGTTCTCCTCCATTTAGACTCCATTAACTAAGTTGACCAAAAAGAAAGTGAAAGTTTTGTGGAAGAATGAGTGACAAAAACTTCTAAACTTTGAAGGATCATATGAATTCAGCTCCAATCTTGACTTTGTCGGAGGGTACCGATGGATTTGTTGTGTATTGTGATGCCTCAAGAATTGGTTTGGGTTGTGTGTAGATGCAAAATAATAAGGTAATTGCCTATGCTTCAAGGAAACTAAAGGCACATGAAAGGAATTATCCAACACATGAACTTGAATTAGCGGCTGTGGTGTTTGCATTGAATATTTGGTATCCTTACTTGTATGGGGTCCATTTTGAAATGTTCACTGACCATAACATTTTCCAACATGTGTTTACACAAAGCGTTCTCAATTTAAGGCAAAGAATATGATTGGAACTTCTCAAAAATTATGATATGATTTTGAAGTATCACCCAAAAAAGGCTAATATCATTGTTGATGCAATTAGTAGAATGTCCATGGGAAGTGTGTCACAACTTGAAAATGATAGGAAGAGGGAATTGGTAAAGGAAGTACATAGGTTGGCTAGATTGGGGAAAAAGTTGAGTGAGGATGAGAATGGCGGTGTCATGATGGTACATGGATCTGAATCATCATTGATTGAGGATGTTAAATTTAAACAAGATATTGATCCCTCTTTTCTTGAATTGAAGGCCTTGGTGAAGGAAGGAAAGATAGATGTCTTCTCACAAGGGGGAGATAGGGTGCTTCTATATAAAGGGAGATTGTATGTACTGGATGTTGATGGTTTGAGGAATTTGATATTGTAAGAATCTCACAATTCTTTCTATTCCATTCACCTTGGTTCCACTAAGATGTATAGAGATTTGAGATAAGTGTATTGGTGGAACGGAATGAACAAAGACATTGCTCAATTTATGGATGAATGCTCCAATTGTTAATAAATTAAAATGGAACATCAAAGACCGAGTGGCTTGTCTAAAAACATTTAAATTCCTACTTGGAAATAGGAAGTTATTAACATGAATTTTGTAGTTGGGATTTGTAAGACCAAGAGACACTTTAATTCTATATGGGTGGTAGTGGATCGGATGATAAAGTCAGCTCATTTCTTACTCGTTAAGACAAATTTTGGTATTGAGGATTATGCTAAGTTGTATATCCAAGAGTTGGTGAGGTTGCATGAGATTCCATTGTCTATCATCTCAGATCGTGGTACTCAATTGACCTCTCATTTTTAGAAGTCTTTCCAAAGTGGTCTTGGTACTAAAGTGAAGTTAAGTATCGTATTCCATCCTCAAACTGATGGGCAAGCCGAGAGAACAATTCATTCAAACATTAGAAGACATTTTAAGGGCTTGTGTCTTGGAATTTAAAAAAAGTTGGAATGATCATCTACCTCTAATCGAGTTTTCCTACAACAATAGATATTATTCAAGCATTGAGATGGAACCATTTGAGGCTCTATATGGTAGGCGGTGTAGGTCATTGATTGGATGATTTGAAGTTTGGAAAATTGCCTTGATTGGACCGGATTTGGTTATGGATTCCATGGAGAAACTGAGACTCATAAGGGAAATATTGAAAACTGCCCAAAGTAGATGAAAATCCTACTCCAAATGTGAGGCGAAGGGACCTTGAATTTAATGTTGGTGATTGGGTTTACTTTAAAGTGTCACCCATGAAGGGTGTGATTCGATTTGACAAGAAAGGGAAGTTGATCCCTAGGTATGTAGGACTTATAATATAGTGAAGAGGGTTGGTAAGGTGACATATGAGTTAGAGTTGCCATTGGAGATGAACACTATGCATCCGGTGTTCCATATGTCAATGTTGAGAAAGTTCATGGGGGATCCAAATTCCATAGTTCAATTGGAAGATGTTAATATTGAGCTAAATTTGACATATGAAGAGGTTCCGGTAAATATATTAAGGAACAAATATGTAGCATCCATTTAATTCCTTTAGAGGAACCAACAAGTTGAAAGTGCAATTTGGGAAGCAGAAGCGAACATGATGAAATGATATCCCTATAGTTCCAATTTACACAAGCCTAAGGTAATAAGATGATCTTGTTTAAGATGTCAAGTTATAAGTTTCAGCCCTTAGAGTCAAGTTTCATGCATTCATACTAATGGTATCATGTTTAATCACGTTTTGATTTATAAGTATAATGTTTTTAAGAAAATGATGTTTAGCTTGCATTGATGCATTTATGTTAAGGCTGAAAAGTATCTTGTCATTTTCTTTGATACATTTATGTTAGGGCTAAAAAGTATCTTGTCATTTTCTCAAGCGTAGTTTCATAACATTCGGGGATGAATGTTCCCAAGGGGGAGATATTGTAATACCTCCCAAAGCGACTTGAAAAGACCCGATGATGTATTTCTTGAATATCTTAAATTTTGTGCATTATTTCACAAATCCAACTTCGTAATCTTTTTCATAAGGTAAAATTGTGTAGAAAAATAGGCACTTTTGATTTTTAGGTCACCCGTATCAAAAATCAATTTTTTGATGAAATTTTGCAAACTAGTAGGGTCTATGACAAAGACACATCGTACCCTTATTCCCCCATTGTTCAAAAGTTTTTGAACTTCATTTTCAAGTCAGGAAGTTAGTTGGGACTAATCCCAACACCTTTATATACGTGAATCCTCGTAAACTCTCTTATTTTTATACCTAAACCTCTCTTTAAACACTCTCAAATCCACTCAAGATTTCTCCCTAAAATCCTTCATCTAGTTCTCTCAAATTTCTTGGGGATCAAGTCTTCTCCATTGAAGACAAAACTTCCAAAATTATTTCTCAAAGTTTCTCAAGTCTTCTTCTTCAAGTTTCAAGGTTCAAAAGGTATGTGAGTTTCTTCATTCATGGGTTATTCCACCCATGGAGTCCTAAAATCTATTTTACAAATTCCTTAAAGTTTCAATATTAATTTCTTATGGGTACTCTCTATTCTTCTATCAAACATGAGTTATGTTAGAATCTTCATCTATTACATGAAATTGCATAAATTAATTTGAAAGGTTTTCAATTATGAAGTTATCTTATGATTACAAAGTTATGAAGGTTATGATACCATGATTTATTATGAGAATGATGATTTTATGAAATGAATTGGATGATTATATGCCTAAAGTTCAAAGATGATATATATGATTATGGTGGGTTATCTAAGAATGATTTAAATTGATAATTTTTATTACGATGATGCATAGTCCTCTTGAGTAACATGATTTAAAGTTTCCACTCCCACCCAAGTATCATATCAAAGTTTTTCAAAGGGAGACATGATCTTCAAAGATGAGGGTTCAATTATGAAGTTATGAAAGCTATGAAAGTTAAAGTTATGATGTTTTGAATCCATCAAATGTTAAAGATGGTGAAGGGAGAGCCTCACCAAAAGATATATCTTTGTGCTAAGGGGCAAGACCTACATATTAGATCCAAGTTAAGATGAGCTACTTTATATATGATAATGATGTTATGATTTTATGCTTATAAATGATTATGAATATGCATATGTTTTCATATGTATTCATGGGAATGACTTAGCACCAAGTGGAGCATTGTGGTGTGGTTCAGTAAGGGAACCCAAGAAGCCACCTTTTGACTCCTTAACTATGTGCCACCATAGGAGCCCTTGTAGGCTAAGCTAGGCTAGTGGATCCACATAAGCCATGATGTTAATTAAAGATGCAATTTCGAAGTAAAGAAAGTTATAGAATTCAACCTTGACAAGTAGATTCCCCTTTTCCCAATAGATGGAGTACATTGGACTTTTCCAAATGGAAGGAGTTCAATGGATTCCAAGTAGTAGCTCACTTGGTCTTAATGTCGGTTATGATCTTCTCCCATATATTATGATGTAAAGAAGTTATGTTTTATTTTTCATGTAAGTTTCCATTAAAGCATTATCATACATATCATATTGAGCTTGTATTATATTGTATATAATTATGCATCTTGCATATAAAGCTTATTATCCCTTATTGCATGCATCCCACATACTAGTACATTTAAGTACTAATGCATACTTTTTGCCTACATGATCTAACCATGTATGGACTGGAGCTTCTATTCATCCTCCTCTACGTGGCTATCTTGGTTTTTGAAGATCATTGAGTGGTGAGTCCTTCATTTTTGGGATAATATCCAATTTTTATCTTGCTTATGTTGAGACTTTATTTTATGTTAGTACTTTCAAGGTAAGCCAGGGACTTGTCTTGGCTCCTGTCCTACTCATGTTTTAGAGGTGTTGTTGGATACTATACTATGTTATGTACCTGTTATGAGATGTTGAGCTTTTATGGAGACTTATCCTTTAGTCCTTATCCCCTATATGATGTTGTATGTTGATGTTGGTGGAATGGAATTGATCTTCATAAGTCCATACTTTCCCATAGCTTGATTCATACTTGCCCTCCCCTTAGTCTGGTTTGTTATGTGACTCATGAAAATCCCGTTATCTATCCCCATAGCGTGAGTCTAAAACCCCTATTCCCTTAGAATTATTTGTTGACACTTATTTTATATTCCGCAACCAAGGATGTGCAAAAGATATGTTAAGAGGATTGTTTGGGTTACTCTTTGTTTTCCATTCGTGGTGTTGCACCTAGGCCCTGGGCTTGAGTCGCGACAAGCTTGGTATCAGAGCATTGGATTTGTAAATAGTCCTTAAAAATCCAACACACTGTGGTTACTGGTATGTTGAAAGTTTATGATTTTGGTGCTTATGCACTTTTAGATTCGAGAGAAAATTTATCTTTTGTTACACCATTTCTTGCAAATAGATTTCATACATATCCTGAAACTCTTGTTGAGCCTTATAAAATTAGCACTCTCGTAGGTGAGTCCATTGTTACACTAAAAATCTATAGAGGTTGTCCTGTGTTCGTCATGCATAAAGTTATTCCTTGTGATTTGGTAGAGCTTTCGATGGTTGATTTTTATGTCATACTTTGTATGGATTGGTTATATGGTTCTTATACTACCATAGATTATCGAACCCATATGCCAAGTTTCAATTTCAAAATGAGCCTACTCTTGAGTGGAAGAGTGGTAGTTCTTCATGTAAAGGCCGATTTGTTTCTTATCTCAAAGCCCGTAAGATGGTTTCTAAGGGGTGTATCTATCAGTTGGTAAGGGTTTGAGATGTAACATCCAAAAGTCCTTCTCTTGAGTCAGTTTTCGTAGTCAATAAGTTTCCCTATGTGTTTCCAAAAGAGTTGCTTGATGTCCCTCCCAAAAGGGAGGTAGATTTTGCATAGATCTTTTGCCTGACATCTAACCTATTTCAATCCCTCCTTATAGAATGGCCTCCGTGGATTTAAAAGAACAAAAGGATTAATTGAAAGATTTTCTAGAGAAGGGATTTATTAGACCTGGTATATCCCAATGGGGTACCTCAGTATTATTTGTAATGAAGAAAGATGGGTCACTCCAAATGTGTATCGATTATCACCAACTCAACAAAGTTACCATCAAGAACAAGTATCCCCTACCAAGGATCGATGGCCTATTTGATCAATTGTAAGGGACTAGGCACTTTTCAGAAATTGATTTGAGGTCCAACTATCATCAATTGAGAGCGAGGGAATGTGATTTTTCCAAAATGGTATTTCACACAAGGTATGGACACTTTCAACTTGTGGTGATTTCCTTTGGGTTGACTAATGTACCGACTATCATTATGGATTTTATGAATAAGGTGTTCAACCCCTACCTTGACATGTTTTTGGTGGTATTCATTGACAATATTTTGGTTTATTCATGGTATGAAGAAGATCATAAAGAATATTTTAGAGTGGTCTTGAAAACCTTGAGGGATTAGAAGTTGTATGCCAAATTTAACAAATGTGAGTTTTGGTTGAAGGAAGTGACATTTCTTAGGCATATTGTGTCTGGTGATAGGATAAAAGTTGATCCCAAAAAGCTGGAAGCAGTGAGAAATTTGTCAAAGCCATTGACTCCTTGGGACATTAGGAGTTTCTTAGCCCTAATTTTGACTTCGGCTCTAATTTTGACTTTGTCGGAGGGTACCGATGTTTTGCTTGTGTATTGTGATGCCTGAAGAACTATTTTGGATTTTGTGTTGATGAAAAATGATAAGGTTATTGTCTATGCTTCAAGGCAACTAAAGGCGCCTGAAAGGAATTATCCAACATATGATCTTAAATTAGTGGCCATGGTGTTTGCATTGAAAATTTGGCGTCATTACTTGTATGGAGTCCATGTTGATTTGTTCACCAACCATAAGAGTCTGCAACATATGTTTACACAAAGAGATCTCAATTTAAGGAAAAAGAGATGGTTGAAACTTCTCAATGATTATTATATGAGCGTGAAGTGTTACAACTTGAAAATGATGGGAAGAGGGAATTGGTTAAGGAAGTACATAGGTTTGCTAGATTGGAGGTAAAGTTGAGTGAGGTCGAGAATGGCAGTGTCATGATGGTACATGGATTCGAATCATCTTTGATTGAGAATGTTAAATTCTAAATAAGATCTTGATCCCTCCTTACTTGAATTGAAGGCCTAGGTGAATGAAGGAAAGATAGAGGTCTTGTCATAAGGGCGAGATGGGGTGCTTTGATATCAAGGGAGATTGTGTGTACTAGATGTTAATAGTTTGAGGAATTTGATATTGCAAGAATCTCACAATTCTTCCTATTCTATTCACCTCAGTTTAACTAAGATGTATAGAGATTTGAGGGAAGTGTATTGGTGGAACGGAATGAAGAAAGACATTTCTTAATTTGTGGCTGAATGCTCCAATTGTCAACATGTTAAAGTAGAACACCAAAGATCGGGTGACTTGTCTCAGAACATTGAAATTCCTACTTGGAAATGAGAATTGATTAACATGGATTTTCTAGTTGGATTGCCTAAGATCAAGAGGAACTTTGATTCTATATGGGTGGTAGTGGATCGGATGACAAAGTCATCTAATTTTTTGTCGGTTAAGATAACTTTTGGTGCTAAGGATTATGCTAAGTTGTATATCTGGAAGTTGGTGAGATTGTATGGTATTTCATTGTCCACCATTTCAGGGTCAATCAGTAGGGTTCTAGAGGTGGTTATAGGGGTGGTAGGTTAGGTGGTAAAGGCGACACTTGAGGGGGAGGCCGCTAAGGCCACTTCGATGCAGATCCAATGATGTCTGAGGCGAGGTATTAGATGATGTCATTACAAGTGTGATTTATCCATGCCAGCAGTCACTTTTAGCTTTGTTTGATCCCAGGTCCACCTATTCTTATGTATCTATTTATATTTCTCCTCAACTGGGGGTGAGCCTCGAGCTTCTTCCAACACCGCTTCATATTTCGATGCCCATTAGGGATTCGTTAGTAGTGGATCAGGTGTGTAGATTATGTGTGGTCACTCTTTAAGGGTAGGATACCTGGGTGGATTTGATATTACTTGACATGCTTGATTCTGACACTATTTTGGCATGAATTTGTTGGATCCTCATCATGCAATTTTGTATTGTTATGCTAAGACTATATGTTTGGCCATGCTTGGTATACCCCCAGTGGTGTGGCAGGGATCGGTTAGCCATACCTTGATCGGTATTATCACATATACTCGGGCCCAAAGGTTAGTAGCTACTAGATGTCTAACATACTTTCCTTGTGTTCGGGTTGTATATGGTAAGACCCCTTTTGTTGGTTCTGTTCCAGTGGTTTGTGAGTTTCATAATGTATTTCCTGCTGACTTACTTGGCCTACCCCAGAGAGGGATGTTGATTTTGCTATAGATTTGGATCTAGGCACTAAGCCCATTTTTGTCCCTTCTTATCGGATGGCCAACATAAAGCTTAAACAGTTTCAAGTCTAACTTTAGGGTCGTTTAGATTAGGGATTTATATAGCCAAGTGTTTCCCCTTTTGTAAAGAAGAAGGATGAGACTCTTCAAATATGTATTGACTATAGACAGTTGAATAAGGTCACGGTGAAGAGCCGTTACCCCCTGCCTCACATTGATGACCTATTTAATCAACTACAGGGGGAAGCAGTGTTTTCTATGATTTATCTGAGATACGGTTATTATCAGTTGAGGATTAGGGAACAAGACATCCCTAATATCACCTTCCGGACCCATTATGGCCATTATGAGTTCCTGGTTATGTCAATTGGGAAGACTAGTGCCCCTGTTGCCTTTATTGATCCGATGAACCAAGTATTCATGCCTTATCTTGACTACTTTATGATTGTATTCATTGATGATATCTTTGTATACTCACGTAGCCGAGAGCAGTATGCACAACATTTAAGAATCGTGCTCCAGACTCTAAGGGATCATCAACTTTATGCCAAGTTTCCTAAGTGTGAGGTTTGGTTGCAGTCTATGATGTTTCTAGAGAACGTAGTGTCCAATGAGGGTATTATGGTAGATCCAACTAAGATTGAGACTATTTGTGGGTGGGCTAGGCCCACCTCTGTTACTGAGGAGAGTTTCGTTGATTTGGCCAGGTACTACATAATGTGAGGCTAAAAATAAATATATTTAATCATTATTTACCTCATATTTACTCTTTTATTTATTCTTTTTGAGCATAAATTTTATGAATTGTGCTAAATTGTGTATTTTATTTGTAGGATTAAATTGACATGAAGATATACGCTCATGTGCTACATGGAAAACAACAACAACGACAAAAGTTGAAAGTAAAGGAGATGCAATATCGGAAAAAAATCAATTTCTTTTCAGCTTTGGATTTCCCAATTTATTTTGGACTTGATTATTTTTATATATCTATAAATAGTCCATAGAAATAATTCTTCAATAACTAACCCAACTTACCCCTAATTTAGGTTTTAAAATTTTATAGCTCAGAATTTTTGGAAGAGCCGTCGCGAAGAGAGGAGAATTTTGATTTATTCTTTTCATATCCTCTTATTATTTATTTGTATTTTTTCTTGACTATTGGAAGATTATTTAGCAATTGTTCTTGAATATTTATGATTAACACAAGTAAGTTTATTTTTATAAATTTTAATTGTGTTTTTCCAATAATAGTGAGTAGCTAAATTTTATAACTAGAATTGTGGGAACCATGATGGATTAACAAAGTAAGTTAATGTAAGAAGTGATTCTTGAATAAATTTTATGTATGTATTAATTACCTTTCTTCGTTATGAATGCTTTTTAATGGTGGTCAACGTTAGAACTCGCCTAATTCTTACTGACTGGATCAAGGTATTAAAGAATGAGAAAAGAGAATAACTAATAGGATTTGATGCGATCCCTCTCGTCTAATCAACCTAAATTGATCATGGGATGGCTGTACTGGAACAATAGGTAAGGGTTAGTATTGTCACACTACAGGGATGAATCAAATCATGCACTGAAATTTGTCTCTCCACTAGATCAAAGGGTTAGGTGAACTTAACTTACCGTTCTGCATGCTAAAAATTGAAATAGATCACTAACACATTATTCTTGCTAAGTTATAAAATCATGGGAACACATTCCTAGTTTCTTCTATTTATTTTCACACAAATAAATATTAAATTACAAGCTATCATTGTTAATTTTTATTTATTTTTATTTAAATTAAATCCTCCACAATTTTTATAACGACTATCAAGTTAAATTTTACTCTTGACAATATTTTTTCATATTTCCTGTGAGATCGACCCCGACTCACAAGTTGGGTAAATATATTGCAAACAACTGTTTATATTTCTTTTAAGAAGTATATTTTGGACGTTACAAAAAAATGACGCCATTGTCGGGGAATATGATTTAAATATTGTCTTTGGTATTTATTTTTACTTGTAGTCCATAACTTTATTTTTATTATTTTATTTTATTTATTTATTTCTTTTTTTCTTATTAATATGATGACCTCTGTTGAAGAAATATTGAATGATTGGAGTATTGGGATGAGAAGGGTTGTAGATAAGTTTTTGAATCGCAATGTTTACTTCTTGAAAGTATTAGAAAATCTCAATTTAGACAACTATGTGCTTTTGTCAAATGTTTATCAGTTTGGTTTGGATGTCCACATTTTAAGTGTTGAGGTGAATGTAAAGGTTGATACGTTTGATGCTCAACAAGTTAGTTATGAATTGTGTGAGGAAGAAAAAATGCTTATAGGCCAACTTGAAGAGTTAAAATTGGAGGGCCAACTACTTGATCATACTATTATGATGTTGTCACTGTTGAGATAAATACACGAGAGTTATATGAAGAAGTAGATAATATTATTTTTAAAAACTCTAGTGTGTAAACATGATGATGTAAATAATAATATAATTCATGAATTAGGATGCATTGGACCTCATTCCAATAATTTTTCTACGTTATGTTTAGATGATGAGATATTAATCAAATCATTTGAGCATATGGAAGAATGTAAGGAGGAGGAAAAATATGTTTATATTCTTGAATTTACTGGGCATAAATAAAAAAATTACATTCCTCATTGAAAGGACAAAAAGTACAACATGTGATCTCTATTGTTTGTTTCCCTTATTTTTATACAACCACCCTTTGAGCATAATAGAAAGTTGAAAAAGAAATTAGGGGTACAATTCATAAGTTCAAGGTGGAAGAAAAGTGGAAGGTCTCCAACTAGTAGTGTAACTTCTTTTTTAATATAGTATTTTTGTTTTATATTTTTTGTGTCAGTTTTATTTTTGCAGATTTAGGGGAAGTCTGAGTATGCAGATTTGAAGCTAAGGAACACATTTTTTGAGCATAAGTGTAGGGTACACGCGACCTTTGATGAATATTGAAGAAACATATTGCTAGCAAGACCCTAAATGGTCTCAGAGAGTATTTCTTACCTTTCTGCTTCATCTCTTTTCTATAAATTGTTTTGGAGACAAAGCATGATTTTAAGTGTGGGGTGAAATATCTTTCAATATTTGTAAGGGTGATGTATACTATAGGATTTTATTTAACTATTTATTTTTAAATTAAAAAATTCAAAAATACAAAAAAAAAAAAATTCTTTATTTATTTTTTAGAGTAAAATAGTTTTTTCTTAGATTTTTAGTTTTTATTAGAGCATACTTCGCGCACCCCATAGTTTTTATTTTTGGTTCTTTTCCGAGGGGGAGCCCACTGAACCAGTATTTATTTTAAAGTAGGTTTATTTTAAATATTTTATTTTATTTTATTTTTGAAGAGAAAAGAAAAGACTTTTTTTTAACTTGATTGATATTAATAATTTAGGCATGATTTTGATTAGTATTTTTTTGTGAGTGCTTGAGCATAAAATAAAAATACACTTTTTGACACCTAGGCTCATAGTTTTGACTTTGTATATAACTTATTCTTATTTTATAAGTTTGTTATAACTCTGTCTATCTTAAAGTAAAATTGATCCATCTTGATTGAGACTTGTTCCATGTGTGGTGAGGTTATTTGCATATATTCCATGTTTTGCATCTTAAGTCTAAAACTTGCCTGGTATGCTATTGAAGTGAAATAAAAAGTTATTGTTTATTTAGAAAATGATAATAGGCTTTCTTTGATTGTCATATAAAATTTAGCATTTTCAGATATTATATCACTAGCAATCATTTTGAGCCTAAAATAGACCCTTTCATTTTATTATCCAATTCACCTTTTCACTATTTTGGTAATTCTCACTTTGACCCTGATCCCTCCTTTGACATCTTGAACCTCAGCATAGGCAAAACACCTAGTTTGAGGGTGGCTACTATAAGTGGCCATGATTCATCATAGGAGATTGTGCACCTCAACCCAAGAAAAATGCTAAGTTGAGGGTGACTGTTGTAAAGAAAAATAAAAATAATGGGATATGAGAAAACAATATTGATTGAAGTATTCTTGATATGATGAGAGTTACTTGTGAATAAATTGAAGAGAGAGTGAAAAAAAAAGAAAGTGAAAAAATGAGTGATGAAGGTCAAAATAAATAAATAAAAAGGGATGTGCAAAGTGTCTAAGGAATTTTAAGTCACTATTATATAATTTCTTATTCATCCCCTAGCCAATATTACAACCCATTAAAGTCCTATTTGATTTTATTCAAATATGCTTAATTAGTTAAAATGTACATATTGGGAAAACCTATGATTCTTTGTGCATACATGTGAATTCTTTTGTGAGTGTGAGAATTGTTCTTTGATTCTAAGTCTTTAATCTATATTCAATTCTTTAAATTGAGTGTATGAACTATTTTTTCTTGTGAGGGAACTTGTTTCATGATAGATAGGTGATTTATCAGCTTTCCTTGATGGAGTAGGTGAGCAAACTTAATTGATGAGTTAAAGCCCGTCTTTTGAGGCTAGAATGTTAGAAGTTTATTTTTATTGAATATCTTGCATAATGATCGGAAAATATACTTAATGTTGTGAATTGTTTCATGGCTTAACTTATTTGTATCAACCAAAGTGGCAGCATTCCTAGGTTATTATTTTGAGATGAGCTTTAATGTTTGCTCGAGGACGAACAAAAGTTTAAGAGTGAGTTGTTGATGTGAGACTAAAAATAAATATATTTTATCATTATTTACCTCATATTTGATCTTTTATTTATTCTTTTTGAGCATAAAATTTATGAATTGTGCTAAATTATGTATTTTATTTGTCGGATTAAATTGACATGAAGATGAAAAATTTTGGAGCTAAAACGAATTAAAAATGAAAGATTACAGAAGAAAAATCAAGCAGACAACCTAATGGATTAAAATCTATATTATATTAATATTCATACATGTGAATAAAGTTGGCAACCAAATATACGCTCATGTGCCACATGGCAGCAGCAGCAACGGCGACAAAAGTTGAAAGTAAAGGTAGTGCAATATCAAAGAAATTCAAGTTTCTTCGAGTTTTAGATTCTCCGATTTATTTTGAACTTGGTTATTTTTCTGTATCTATAAATAGTACCAAAGAAATAACTCTTCAACAACTAACCCAACTAACCATCTACTACTTACCCATAATTAAGGTTGACATCGGAATCGATATCGACACCATCAGACTGGTATTTGCTGGAACTGAACTGGTACTGGTCAAATTCGCACAATATAAAGTCAGAACAGGACCGGTACGAGTACCAGTACCACCGGTAATATTCCCCCTTACCGTCCCGGTCTGATAATAATTGGAGCTAGATCGGACCAGACCAGACCGGACCGGACCGGTAGACCGGGAATTTCATTTTTTAAAATTAAATAATTGGTTAAAGTTTGAACTTTGAACAATTAGTAAAAAATCTCAAATATATAAATTTAAAGTGTTTAAAGTTTAAACTTTGAACAATTCGCAAAAATTCTCAAATATATAAATTTAAAGTGTTTAAAATTTAAATTTTTTATAAGTTTTAAAGTTTAACATAATCAAAATTTAAGTTTTAAAATTTAAAAGATTTTATGTTTAAAATTATCACTATATAAGTTTTTTAAACTTTAAAGTTTAAGACTCTAAGTTTTAAAGTTATATATTATCAAATATATAAGTTTAAAGTTTAAACTTTTTAAGTTTTCAAATTTAAAACTTTGAGTTCAAAAATTTAAATATCAAACTTGAATGTTTCATTTTATATTTTAAAGTTAACAAAGATTTGAGTATGAAAATATATATTAAAAAAACTTCAAGACTTCAAGTAAAAGTAAATTCAAGATAATAATTTTTTTTAAAATAAGGTGAATAGCCTATAATTTTATTATGTTACTTTAAATTGTACAAATATTAGAAAAGAACCTAATTTACGCAGCCACCTTCTAGGAAGGGTTCTATTTCAATTAGGCCTTATTTATAGTAATATACTAATATCTTATACCAAATTGAAAATCTTGTCTAAGTGTTTCTAACATTTCTAATGTTACATTTTTCGGAATTAGTTCTTGAGCTTCTTCCTCCATAAACTCCATGCCGTCTTCACTTGATTCCGATAAAATATTATCTATATCGGCTTCAAATTGAGCCGACAAATTTGGACGCCCTAAATTCCTCCACTCCGTATTGATCCAGTCTTTGAATTGAGTTGAAATTTCCAAACTATCTGCTGCTAGTGAATGTCTATGGTCTCCTATTTGAAATCTTGTCGCACTAAAAACGTCTTCCGAAGACATCGACGATTCTTGAATAGCTAGCACATCACGAACCATCCACTGAAGTTTTGAAAATGCTTTACCGAGATTCTTTCACCATTTCAAAAGCTGTAGCTTCCCCTCTGCATCCTTTATGCTTTCTGTACCCTGGTTAATATATTCATCAAAATTATTTTTTTTGTTAGAAGCAAGTCCAAGATAATTTTCTAGCATGTCATCAATGTTGTCCTTGTACCTACACCTAGATGGTTTGAATTCTTGATATTGTACATTTTCTTCTGCATTTGTCACGACCCAAAATGAGCCGTGAGTGGCACCCACACTTACCCTCTTAAGTACACGAACCAACGATACAATCCCAACCTATATTAGCAGTTCAACTTATAAAATACGAAAATAATCGGAAGCTCAACTTATAAAGAAAGAAATAACAAAACCCACTAATTCTATCACATACATTCCCCAAAACCTGAAAGTCATCACATGAAGGACATCTAATCTCAAATACAAAGTCGAAGAGTAGCAACACTAAAATAGATAAATAAAATAGTCTATGTCCGAAAACTAAGGACATAATTCCATGATCAATGAAATCCAACACGAGCTAGAAGGTTAGCTCACCCTGAAATTCGATATGCTGACGACCGACTAGAGCTGAGGGAAACGCGAAGTCATCGAGACATTTGTTGTACTTCACAAAAGTTAAACAAAGAAAAATATAAGTAGGAGTCTGTACGAGCCACATGTACTGAATAGGTATCATCGGTCGACTCCAAATAAAAATCAATATAGATTAAGTAATATAAGGAAATCAAATATAGCACTTAACAGTGGTAAGAAACAAATAACAAGTAACAACATCATAAAACAAATATGCAATTAGACAATAATATCAAGAACAAATATGAGGACTCAAGCCTCCACACCACACTTCTTTTGGGAGATAGGTTATTTGAGATTGAGTATATTAAATTATTTTAATATGTTTTACTTTAATATTATCATGCCGAAACGTGGCACCCGATCCCATAATACCATGTCGGAACGTGACACCCTATGCAATTATACCATGTCAGAACGTGACACTCGATCCCATAATATCTGTGTCAGAACGTGACACCCGATCCAATTTTACCGTATCGGAACTTGACACCCGATCCAATTATATTTAATTCATCATTCTTTATCATTACTTTCCACTTCATTAATAATATTTTATCAAGCCTTCTTTATTCAAGGCATCACTTTGATAAGATAGGTTCAAGATTATGAATTTCATAGTCTTGGGATTTCAGACCAATCACAACAACATATCAATCATCTCAACCAGACAATTAAATGCATAGATAATTTCACAACATCACTCAATGAATATCAATTTCTATGAAGAGTCTTTCTAACACATAGAATAAACCATAACCTACCTCAACTGAAGAACCGAAATCAAGTTAGCTAATTCACCAATGCTTTTCCTTTCTTCAATGCTTCAATACGTTTTCAATCTATCAAATATGAAATATTAGTAAGAATACAAATTCAATGACACATATATTGCTATATTTATTTTCGTCTCAAAAATCGGGTGAAAAAGTATCCCGAGCCCTCGAATTCGAATCTGAAAATTTCTTTTAAATTATGTTTACTCATAATAAACAAAACTTATACATCAAAATTAAGCTAAAACGGATCGTTATTCGACCCCCAAATCATGATTTTATTCTAAGAACCCTAGGGTTATATTTTCTTAAATTGTACACGTTTCTACCCTAAAATTCTGTTCATAATCACATAAAAACTTTATAGAAAGGACGCGGATATATACCTTGAAGCTTGGATATGAAAATCATAATTTTTCTTCTTTTCTTTTCCTTTCTTTTTCTTCCCCGCATTTTTTTCTTGTGTGCGCCGTTCGTTTTATTTGGTTCTTTTCGTTTCTTTTTAATTTGTAGGGCTGCGTGAGCAGCCCTTTCTACATATATAATATATATATTTTTCTTTTATTTTTTTCTATTTTGATTTTCTTTTTTATTTATTTATTTTGTATATTAAAAGTGATACATCATGTTAATCTATTTTATTAAATATGGTATAAATAATATAGAATATTAACTAAATTATTATTTTAATAATATAGGATATTAACTAAATTATTATTTTAATCCATCAACTAAATTAATTAAGTAAAATTATCTCTTAACTAAATAATAAAAATTATTGAATAGTCCAAAAAGCCCCTTTAAAATTTACAGAATAAATCTTTTATAACATACGAAACTCTATAACTCAAAACGACTTAACGAGTCATTACATCAAATACCAATTTACCCATCGTTCGTCCTCGAATGATCAAAAGAAGGAGAGGGAAGAATAGTCTATACTACCAAAAATCTGAATATCATCTTTTAAAGTTGGTATTCTTCTCTCTATTTAAGCTCCTCCTTAAAATCATCCATCAAGATCAACTACTATGAATTAAACTTTTTGAATAAAATTTTTATAGCTTTACAATCATAAATAATTTTTTTGTCACAAACTAACTCATGAACCCAATCAAAATTAAAACTCACTCGATCATAACATAACCATTTGGACAAATCTTTTCTAACATGATCACGATAACATTCTGAGCCAATAATATCAGATATAATCAGAACTGAACCTGAATCATCCACCCTTCACTCATAATGTAGAAACCATCACAAATCATGTCAAGATTTCATTCCTTCAATCAACTTTTTTGTAACGACCCAAAAATTTTGGAACTTTGTACTAGTGAATTAAGGTCCATTTTGAACTTTTTATGGTTGTGTAGTGATGATCATGAGTTCTTTTGATATGGTCGTATTCAAAGGAATCGTGTTGGAAGAGTTTTGTATGAAACCGTGTAGGAGAACTAACTTTTAATGGCTATATCTCTTGGTATGAGATGAACTATATGGATCATGACCTATCAAAATGAAGCTCTTCGAGTTATCTTTGCAACACAATTGATTTCACTCAAATCGGAATTCGTATGTGGAAGTTATGTCCATTTCAGTGGGACTGTCCGTGACCGAAAGTGTTCTGGAAAAGGGAGGCCAAAGTTGACTAAGGCAGGGCCATACGGGAGGGGTCACGAGCCGTGGAAGGCTCACGACCCGTGAGGGGCGTCTGTCGGTTGATCCAGAAAGTGAGGATAGGTGATGGACTGTAACAACCCGGATTTTTTAGAACCTTGTAATATTGATTGAGATCTGATTTGATCTTATTTTGGTTGGTTAATGATCTTCATGAATCTCCCTTGAATGACCGTATTCAAAGAAATCACATTAGTTGAGTTTTTCTTGACGTCTTGTAGAAGTACTGACTTTAAATGGTTATAACTCTTAGCACAAGTAGAACTGGGAGGTCCATGACCTATCCAATTAAAGATCTTTAAGTTATCTTTCCAATGCACTTAGTTTCACTTGATTTGGAGTTCGGATGAAGAAGTTGTGGCATTTGTTGTGGGACTGCCTGCACAGGGATCTTTTCTGGAAATTGGAATCTCATTTGGACCATTGAATGAATCAACTTTAACTGGTAATATATCTTTGCACAGAATGAACTGGGAGGCCCATTGTATATCAAATTGAAGCTCTTTAAATTAGCTTTTTAACAAAACTTGTTTCACTCGATTCTGAGTTCGGAGTAAAATGTTATGCTCATTTATGTAAGGACTGCCTGGACCATCCGTGAGAGCGTCGGGTTAAGATTTTAAACCCGCATTTTATTGAGGTATTTTTGATAATTTTATCCATTCCCAAGGGATTTTATGATCTTTAAACCTATACTAAGCCCCAAATCAGATTTTATTCATTCATCTTCATTAAATTCATTCAGACTCTTAGAACTTCATTCAAAAAAATTCTCTAAGAACTCCTCAAGACCTCCATTGAAGAATTAGCTTGGAAATCAAGGGAAGAATTCATTCTTCATCAATTGTTCTTACTTTTCTTGGCTAATAAAGGTATGTGGGATTGATTCATCGTTCCTCTTTCAACCATGAAGACCCAAAACCTTTCTTCTTCAATTTTGATGAATTTTGCTCTCTTTGAAATTGGGTCTTTTAATTTATGAATAAATTAATT
>JBCEWC010002802.1:0-32673 GCA_038996855.1 Solanum aculeatissimum
TTAACTTCATTTGAAATCGCGGAGTATTGCTTGCACCAATATCTAGGTATTTCTCAAATATCGTAGACCGAAAGAATCTGTCCAAACCTTCATCCACTAAATTTTTTTTAAAATCAGCAAACTGTTTTCCCATTTTAGATTTTATCCCGAGGTCGCCACTCTCACCTCGATTAAAAAATCCAGGGGTCTCCAAGTCATACTCATCATATCTGATAGTCACCACTGTAGGAGTCTATTCAGCAACTGAAGGACTATTTCTACCAGTTGAGTGACTTAGTGCAGCAGCTGAGGTACTCACACCTGCAACTGTGAGAGTGGCACCAGTACATGAAGGAATGTCCCGATCAGTTGTTGAACTGGATGCAGCAGCTGATGTAGTCGGTGCAGCAACTGATGTATCTTATGCAACAACTGATATATCTTCTGCAGCAGCTGATGGACTGGATTCAGCAGCTGATGGAGTTGGTGAAGCAGTTGATGTATCTGCTGCAGCAGCTAAGGGAGTTTGTTCAGCAGCTGATGGACTTGTTGCAAAACTGGCACCAACAGCTGCAAGACTGACACCTGCAGCAGCCTCAGCTGTGACTTATTCAATCAAATGAGCAAGCACTTGCTCTGATTGATCCACTTCTTCATCAGATAAAACCATCCTCCTTCTAGAAGCTCTAGTAACATGATCGGATATAATATTTTTTCTTTTCGACCGGGCTATTAATTAAAGTAAATAATCCTGTCAAAAAAGAGAGATAATTTATTAGTTTGATAGTTTGATCAATCTTCTCAATATAGACAAAGAAAAAACGACTGTCGAAGAACCTCCCTACATGAACAATATGTGTTCTTTTCTCACAAAAAAGTACAACAACAATCAAACAACACAACCCACATAGCCGAAAATGTATCCTCAAAGAGTCCAACAAATCAAACAACACCAACAAGAACAACCCTATCCAAGTAGAAATTAGGGCATGCAATACATTTTTCTAACAATAAGCATAACAACTAAAATCAAAGAAAAACAACAACCACAACACAACATTTGTTTTAATTAGTTCACCAATTGGTGTCAATACTTTAAAATCGAGCAACCTACCATACCCGAAATCAACCAACCAACCAACCGAATATTTTGCTCGCAATGACTACAATAACAAAAATCAAACAAAAATAACACCCAAACACGAAAATGTATCCTCAAAGAGTTCAACAAATCAAACAATACCAACAAGAACAACTCCACCCAGTTGTTCAAAGTACTTCAATAGTTGTAGTCAACCCTATCTATCCGAAATCACCCACCCAACCAAACATTTTCCCCACAATGAGTATAACAAAAATCAAACAAAAACAGCAATACCCACCCATACCTAAAAATTTCATCTTTAAAAAGTACAACAACAAATCAAATAACACCAATAAAAATCCTACCCAATTATTGTAACTACTTCAACAATTGATGCCAACTCTACCCGAAATCAATTAGATATTTTTTTCACTGAGTACTACAACAACAAAAATCAAACAAGAAGAACATTCATATATCCGAAAATTCTAGCTTTAAATACTGTACAAATCAAACAACATCAAACAAAAGAACAATCCTATCCAAGTAGAAAATTAGGACATGCAAGAACAAAGTACTATTTTTTTCATCTTCTTAAACTTTTAAATAATCATTTTTAGAAGAAAAATCAAAATAATAAATGAGGATAAATAAATCATACCTGTCAGTGAAGATAATGACGACGACAATGATGATTGGAGAAGTAAAGAATCGAAAAAGAAGATGGACAAGAGGAAGAAGTAGAAGAAAATAGAAAATCTTAACTCTTTTTGAAACATAATCGATGAAGGAAGGAAGAGAAAGAAGAAGTGAAAGAGGCAAAAGTGAAGAAGAAGAGTAAAGTGAAAAAAATTAATTTTAAAAAACTTACTGGCAGTTTTATGTTAATTTTTATTTTTATTTAATATTTCTTAATATTTTTTTTTACTTATATAAATTTCTTTATAAAAAAAAAATTGCTCAAGTTTTAAAAATATTTAATTGGATTCCTCATTAATTTAATCATACTTAATTTTTATTTAGTAAAAGTTATAACCTTTTTTAATTTCAAAATTTAAATGGGCACCATTGCCTCAATTTTCACTATAAACTTCTAAAATTTTATTGAAAAATAACTCTAAAAACAAACCCAAATTCAGTTAAGATCCAAAAGCCACCATTTTGTTGCATCGCCGGTGGCCGGAATCAATGGCGTCTCTGGCGGTTCAGAGATCAACCCATTTATCCTCTACACCCACATCTTCTTCATCTTCCCTTCAGCGTCTCTCAACTTTCAAAGACAGATCCACCAACCCCACCACCACCCCTTCTGCTGCCACCGTCACTCCTACCCCACTCACCCCTGCACCCTCCCCCCTCGATTCCTTCACTTCCGATCCCATTTTCTCATCATTCCTATCTTCCGACTTCGATTCCACCCGTTTCTCCTCTGCCGCACTTTCCTCCGGGTCTACGGCTTCACGTATTGAGAAGCTTCAAGAAGGTCTCCGTCTTCTTGACCATCAGCTTCGACATGAAGTTCTTACACGTCATCATGATTTGCTTAATCAGCTTACTTCGTTACGGGCTGCTGAATCTGCACTTTCGTCTCTTCGTTCGTCGGTTTCGTCTCTTCAGTCTTCGCTTCGTAGGGTCCGGTCTGAACTATCTGATCCTCATCAAGTGATTGCAGCGAAGACCCTTCAGCTTTCGAATCTTCATTCAGCTACTGAGCTTCTTCAGTCGACAATTCGGACGATTCGGTTGTCTAAAAAGCTCAGGGATCTCATGGATTCGAATCAAGACCCAGAGAAATTGGATCTTTCGAAAGCTGCTCAGCTGCATTTTGAGATACTTTCGCTTTATAATGAGTATCATTTAGCTGGGATTGATGTGGTTGATTTGGAACTCAAATGGGTTCTTGAAATTGGGCAGAAATTAAGGGCTGAAGGGATGAAAGTTTTGGAGAAAGGACTTGAGGGGTTGAATCAAGCTGAAGTTGGGGCTGGGCTTCAGGTGTTTTATAATATGGGGGAGTTGAGGGGAACTGTGGATGGGTTAGTGAGTAAGTATAAGGCAATGGGAGTGAAGAGTATAACGGTGGCTTTGGATATGAAAGCTATATCTGTTGGTGGTGGATTTGGGCCGGGAGGGGTGCAGAGAAGTGGGACACCGCAGTTTGGGGGAAGTGCAAAGGCGAAGGATGCGTTGTGGCAAAGGATGAGTGGTTGTATGGACCAGTTGCATTCCATTGTGGTTGCTGTTTGGCATTTGCAGAGGGTTTTGTCGAAGAAAAGAGACCCCTTTACGCATGTCTTGCTGCTTGACGAGGTCATGCAGGTGTGTGAGTATATTTCTAGTTGATATGAATTGTTTTGAAGAAGTGACGATATAAATATGATGCCTTTCTTATTGTGAATTATTTGTTGTCTGAAATGTCATGATCATGGTGAGCTTGAATCTGTTTCCTTGTGTTGAACACTTAGAATTGGTTAAACTGCATGATAACTTTATGGCTAGATAGAAGCAATGGAAGACCAGGTTTGAGCCAGCTTAAGTGAGTTATCAGGACCTTTGCTACAAACTTGGTTCCAAATAAATTAATATGACCTTACGTAGTTACATTCAGGATATCTAAAAGCAATACTCTATGGAAGAAATGAAATCAGCTGAAATCGTGGGAAGTATTGATAGACTGTCTTTACTATTATCCATCATGTATTTGTGTTTTTGATGATGTGAATATCCTTTTTTGGTGATCCTGGTCAAACATTAAAAGGAGAAAAGTGGTCACTATTAAGTTTTACAGGGAAAAAGTATAGTATGGTGAGTACTGAGTACTATGTAAGGAATAGTGGAATCTGATAACAATTAAGGACGGTTTCTTCCTTTGGCTACCTCCAGGGAGCACCCAAGGTTTTGCGACTTGTGATAGCATTGAGCTTCAATCTGCTGCCCCGATATGGAAACATAGGTTTAGTTGACTCAATCTGTCTTTTGTAACTTTTGTTTTGGCATCTGCTAAATTACGCGGACTCTTCACTTTCGGCTAGTATTTGTGGCCAAAGTAAAGATGACTAGCATACCTCAAGTTATTAGGATTAGTTTCTTGTGGTAGAAGGAATTCTGCTCTTTTTCCATCTTTTAAGTCTTACCAATCAACATTAGCCAGTGATAACCAATTAGTCAAGGCCTAAGGTATACCAGATAAAACAGTCTCCCATACTTTTTCACCCTATTTCCTCAAATCAATTGGATAGTTGAATATTGCTTGCCTACGTGGAGACATATATGAACTCATTAAATTTAAATGCTAGATTCCTTTGAACCTGTTTGGACTTCAAAACAGTAAAAACTATGACACTCACTGCTTGTTATAAGATTCACTCAAAATGTTATCAGGTTATTTCTGATCACATTACACTACGATCAATCCATCCTAATGACAGAATTTTCTAAACTGTTAATGCTTATGCTCAATTGCAAAGTATATTTCCAAGAAATTCCAACCAAATCTAAATAAAAAATTAAAGAGAGTGGAAGTAAGATATAAGATGTTTAATGACATGAGGAAAAGCACGTTGTTGTTTTTTCCCATGGCTTTTTACATTCCTACATATTTTTCAGGAAGGTGATCCGATATTGACAGATCGTGTTTGGGAGGCACTGGGTAAATCTTTTGCCAACCAAATGAAGTCCACTTTCAGCACATCAAGCTTTGTTAAGGAGATATTCACTCTTGGATATCCAAAACTCTTCTCTATGTTAGAAAACCTGCTTGAAAGAATTTCACGTGATACAGATGTCAAAGGAGTTCCACCAGCTCTCAGTTCAGAAGCAAAGGACCAAATGTTATCTTCCATTGAAATATTCCAGACTGCTTTCCTAAGCCTCTGTCTGAGCCGTCTTTCAGAACTTGTTAATACTGTATTTCCAGTGTCCAGTCGTGGAAGTGTTCCCTCAAAAGAATACATAGCAAGGATTATATCACGAATTCAAGAAGAAATAGAATTCGTCCAGATGGATGCTCGGTTAACTCTTCTTGTCTTGCGTGAGATCAACAAAGTTCTGCTTTTGCTTTCAGAAAGAACAGAATACCAGGTACCTTTTTCAAATTCGTATGACAAAATGTTCTTGGAAGAAAACACTGTTTATGTCTTTAAGAAGCAAAATTATATATCATGTGCTCACTGCCTATTTTCATGATTTATGTGATATCTGCAGTTTGGGATATGTTGAACATTTGAAGCAGCTGTTTTACACTTGAATAGTATGATTCCTTTTATTTGTTGAGTGGAAGTGAGGGAGAGTTGCCAGATCGGATATGAAGAATGTAGAGATAGTTCTGCATTTCCAGAAATTTAGAATGAAGCTCATTACATATTTACGTCACATTGACTGCCTTAACAAAACAATTTCATCAAACATCTAGCCTTTATAGAAGGAATGTCAGCTGAAACTCCCCCAAAAGCATCTAAGGTTCCTTTCCTTCCATAACATCCAATATTACTGCTTGTTATAGATTGTCATACTCTTTTTGATTTCTGCACTTACCATTGACACCAACTAATAAAAACATCCTTCAAGCTGTGTGGCATTAGTCATTACTCACTGCAAACCAAAGAGTCGGGAACCTGTTCCAGACTTATCTAGCAACTTGTCTGTGTAGAAACATGTGTCTGGGTTCCTCCATGGAAAGCTTCATGCATCCATATCCAAGCAAGCCAATTTTTTACGAATCTTAGTTTTCCATTTCAACTTCCACGGTCATCTTTCGATCATATTACCAGTTCTCACCAATGCTTCATATCCTGTTTTGTTTTTGAAACAATCCTCTGCTGTCATGTTACCCATCTCATTTTGTCATCTCTTTGAGAAATTATATTAGCTTGTTACAGCTTGTTGGTTTATGAAAAGGCTTGTTCAGTAGGGCCATTGGAGACTCCAGCTCCCCGTCTTGTCAATTACTCCTAAGCTGTATGTCCCAAACTCCCAATAGTATTACAGCTATGTTCTGTAATGGTGGCATCTGATCTGGGAAATTCCTCTCTAAGGGAATTATTATCAATGCAAGGTCTTGCCGCATTCTGATTTTTTCAACATTCCACGCCTCAAACCTTATATGGTTGCGGTATATTCCCTTAGCATATATGTTTCCACAGCCCTACACCATGTCTGGAAGAAGATACCTTGAGTTAGTGTTTCGTGCTTCGCGTTGATAACCTTCTTCCAGAAAGCCTCATATTTACCATTGTATCTCCAAAGCATTTTATTTGTAAGCTTGGTTGTTTGCAGATCTTCATTCCCATTTCACCGGCACTTTTTGGTTGAGTTACCATGTTTCGTTTTATTAGATGGAATTTTTTATGGTCACAATCAAGAAGTCTCTCCTTATTTTGTCAACCTGCTTTACTACCTTCTTAGAAATAGGAAACAAGGACATGAAATAAGTTCTCAAACTGTCCAGCACATTATATATCATTGTTAGTCTGCCTCCAATCGAGAGGAATAGTTTCTTCCAAGTTGCCAACCTCCTCTCAAACCTTTCTATGACCCCTTGCCAAACATTTTGTTGCTTTATGTTTCTACAACATCAAGTAGAAGAATCTTGAACAATTTGTTCTCATTTACTAACATTTTCATGAACCTTACCTAAAAGATTAAGATACTTATCAAAACAGAAAAAGAGAAGAACACGAAAACTAGAAATGAAGTTTATCCAAGGACCTATTACAACTACCCCAATTTGAATTAGTTCAGAGTACCATTGTTTGATTTGATCACTTTCTCCTCTACTTAAATTGGATGATATTACGATACAAAGTGAAATGGGAAATAATTATTTAAATTTGCAGTGAAAGACCCTCGGCTCAAGTGCATCTAACCCTAGTGATAGGAGGAGACAACAGTGAAGGAAACATAGCAGTTAGTGATAAAAACATTGTAAAGTCTACATGAACAAAACAATAACAAGACAATTAGTTCTCAATGTTCATAATTATGGCGTGAACTATGAAGAGGGCAAATAAGTCTGCCTAGTTATGTTTTTGAAACTTGAAAGGCATGGTGGAGGTTCTTGAAACAGGAAAAAGTTAAAAGAAACTGATTGCTAAGCAATGCAATCACACCACCATCAACAAAATAAGGGAAAAAAGAAAATGCAAAAGCCTAAGATTTAAACACTGACCAAGAAACTTTTACTTTATTCCGTTTATATATATTTTTTGCATCCTGTTCTTGCTCTTTCTTGTTCTATTCTGCATTTCATAAAACTTTGTTTTCTAAGGTCCTACATTTTCTGTTTATAGTCTTGACTAAACTCAAGCTCACCTGAAAAAGAAATTATTGTAAGATTAATAGAGGCAACAGCTAGCAAGTTTGAGTAAGTTAAATTTTGTAGGCTATTGATACTCTAAGCTTGTTTAGAGTAGAATTCCATTTATTACTAGAACTAGAAATGGTTGATATTCTTATTAGTTTGTACTGAATTTTGTATCAATGGGTAAGTACTACCTCTCTTCATTTTTTTCATTTTGGGGAAAGGTGGAAATTTGCTCGGAGATTGATGGGTGCAGTTCAGGCTCTCTGTCTCTTTGTTCTTTTGCAGCATAGCAAGTGACTTCCCTTGATTGTTTCTGTGTTCTCCCAGCTCCTCCTTTTAGGTGGGATATGAGGTGGATGGTTCAGGAGGAGGGTCTGGTGATATCAATAATGTTTCCAACCTCCATGAATTGCTTTTTGAGAATTCCTTTACGTCATTGTCAGTGTGATTGAGTTTATTAATTAACTTAGATAAATGAATTTAGGATCTAGATGTACTTCTATGCTTGAATTTCATGCATTTACTTATCTACAGATATCTGCCGGGCCCGAGGCACGGCAAATAACGGGTCCTGCAACTCCAGCACAAGTGAAGAACTTTGCATTATGCCAGCATCTGCAAGAAATTCATACTCGAATATCATCTATGGTAGCAGGATTACCAGCTATTGCAACCGATATTCTGTCTCCCGCACTGGGATCTATCTATGGGGTTGCAGGTGATTCAGTGACACCTCTCTTCCAGTCAATGCTTGATCGACTAGAGTCATGCATCTTGCAAATTCATGATCAAAATTTTGGTAGTCTCGGCATGGATGCTGCTATGGACAATAATGCATCGCCTTATATGGAAGAGTTGCAGAGAAGTATTCTCCATTTCCGTGGTGAATTCCTATCCAGGCTGTTGCCTTCTTCATCAAATAGCTTGACCACAGGTTCAGAAACTATTTGTACTAGACTCGTGAGGAGCATGGCGTCTAGAGTTCTGATATTTTTCATTAGGCATGCTTCACTCATTAGACCTCTATCAGAATCAGGTAAATTAAGATTGGCCAGGGACATGGCTGAGCTGGAATTAGCGGTTGGCCAAAACTTGTTTCCAGTAGAACAGCTCGGTGCCCCATATCGAGCACTCAGAGCATTTCGTCCTGTTATATTCCTGGAAACATCTCAACTTGCATCATCCCCACTTCGTCAAGATCTACCACCAAGTGTCATACTGCACCATCTTTACTCACGCGGTCCTGAAGAGCTTCAATCACCCTTGCAAAGGAATAGACTTACTCCAATGCAGTATTCACTCTGGATGGATTCACAAGGTGAGGACCAGATCTGGAAAGGCATTAAAGCTACTCTGGACGATTATGCTGCCACGGTACGTTCTAGAGGGGATAAGGAATTTAGTCCTGTCTATCCTTTGATGCTAGAAATCGGTTCCTCTTTATCCGGGAATCATTAGAATAACTTCTGAGAAAAATGCACAGCTCCAATCATCTTTCCTTGGTATACGAAATTCGACATGATTTTTGTTTGAATAATGTTGTTTTAGATAATGAACTCACAGAAGACCATTATATTAAGTTTCATTTCCCTTCACATTTGTAGTAGTTGCCCTGATAGTGCACAGATTCAAAAGAGATGGATTATAGCAGTCAATACCTCATTTTGTTCAAAACATGAAGACTGTTGTATTGAATTTTTTTGACCGTCTTAATATTTTGAGATCCTCTTACTTTGTTGCTACCATGTCTTTTTCACCATTTGTTGGCTAAACGGTCTATCATAAACAACCTCTCTATCTTCTTAAAGGTAAGGGTAAGGTCTGGTACGCTCTACCCTCTTCAGACTCTACTTGTAAGATCACTCCGAGTTTTTTGTTGCGGCGGTGGTGGTTATGATATGACAAAATATGTATGATAAATTATTATCATTTCATATCAAACTTTATCCTTTCACATATAAAACAACCTCTCTATCTTCTTAAAGGTAAGGGTAAGGTCTGGTATGCTCTACCCTATTTAGACTCTACTTGTGATCACTTCGAGTTTTTTGTTGCGGCAGTGGTAGTTATGATATGACAAAATATATGGTGATAAATGATCATTTCATATCAAACTTTACCCTTAGAGTTTTTTGTTGCGGTGGTGGTGGTTATGATATGACAAAATATGTGGTGATAACTTATCATTCCATATTAAACTTTACCCTTTCACATATAAAACAACCTCTCTATCTTCTTAAAGGTAAGAGTAAGATTCGGTATACTCTACCCTCTTCAAACTCTACTTGTGAGATCACTTCGAGTTTTTTGTTACGGTGATGTTTATGATATGTCAAAATATGTGTGATAAATTATCATTTTCATATCAAACTTTACCCTTTCACATATATCTTCTTCTAAATGAAAACTATAGAATAGACTATAGTCTACTTCAAACTTTCCTACATAAAAATATCCATGTAATTACAATTCTTGGAATATTCTTGATAAATTATAGTAGAATGGACTCTATTTTTCTCATCTTATTGTAGAATGATACATTTTTGGGGCATCTTTTTAGTAATCTTCTTATGTTAATTAAATAAATATAAATATACACCTATCTTAGTTCTTTCAAAATCCTTCAAGCTTTTTTTCATATTAATTCCACCAAAATAATTTCCTTGTTCTAGGAAAGAAACATGGGAAAAAGGATCACCAAGAACAATAATATTCCTTGCAATAAGAAACAAATCAACAAATTAATCAAGTTATTGAAACCCAAAGTTTATATCACAAATTATTCAAATTTCAAGATTCTTGTTCAACAACTCACAGGAAATGGATCAATTAGTCCAATCTCATCCATTCATCACAGCTCATCTTTTCAAGAATCTGATCATCCAACTCAAAATCAGGGGCGGCTCAAGCACGTTGATGGTCAGGATATTATGCGAACACATGAGTCTTTCATTCAAAAATCATCAGACAGTTCTACGTCAGGTCAAGAAATGAACTTTTCAGCAGAATATAGGAAAATGGAGTCATGGCTATTGGAGATAGAGTCATGTTCTAGTTATGATTCTTATTTGTCCAACGACGAATTTAAAATTTAAATGTTGTGAGTTTTAAATTAAGATTTAATTCTATCTATAATTATTTTTCGTACATATGTAAGGATTAAGATTGTTTATATTTAACTATAAAAAAATTGTACATGGTTCTTGTTATCTTTTATCAAAAAACATTTTGTGTCTTGTAAATAAAGAGAGAAATTGTAATAAATTGTTAAGTGATTAAATTGATGTATATATATTTTTTTTTATCTAAAAGATGCAATTATTCTATTTATTAAATATATATATCATAGATTATCTTTAAGTACTTAGATTACCCCCTAAAAGTTGTGATGGAGTGGACGGTAAGTACTCCTCCAAAGTCTTGAGTTCGAGCTTTGAATATGAAGTCGTCTTTGATAGGAAACGCTTTGTCATCTGCTTTACCCCAAATGAGACTTCCCGATGTTAATCCGTATTAGATGGCCCAACGTTAGCCGTGAGACTTCCTAATGCTAATTTAGATTAGATGGGCCCTAAAATGAGTATCGAAAATGGGGCGAATTTTTTTTATTGGTATTGCAAACCATGATACTATTGGATTTAAAAAACTCATTACTTTAAAATAATTTTGGTTCGAGATAATACCAACAAGGACTCTGTGGCCCAATGGATAAGGCGCTGGTCTACGGAACCAGAGATTCTGGGTTCGATCCCCAGCAGAGTCGCTTGTATTTTTTAATAATAAATTTATTTAGTTAGTTGAGGTTCGAAATAATTAATTTCATCACAAAATAATATTCGCGGCATAGTATTAAATAAAAAACTTAATTTTAAAGTAAGTAAATTAATGTATATTATATGAACCAAAAAGAAAAAAATGAACACAAACATGGGAGTGAGTATATACGTTCAAGTGTGTCAGACCCTTCAAAAATGCACTACTTTTGGAAGATTCAACACGCACCAGATGAAATCTTTGGAGATCATCCAAGCAACATAGAGGGTATGAACATAAAAAATGAACACAAACATGGGAGTGAAGTATATATGTTGCTCGATTGTGTCGGAAATATACTACTTTTAGAAGATCCAACACGCCTCAGATGACATCTCTGGAGATCGAGCAACATAGAGGGTATATGAATGCAAAAAATGAACATAAACATGGTGAGTTGGGAAACAATGGGAGTGAGATTATGAGTTATGTTGCTCGAATGTGTCAGATTCTCCAAAAGTGCAGTACTTTTAGAAGATCTAACACGCACAAGATGACATTTTGTAAAGCACTTTCGTTCATTGGCCGCGCTTCGGTTGTGTTAGTTGAGAAGCAGGAAGAGTGTACAAAGATTTCAACTGCTGACTAATAAGCTTGCTGTTACTGATAGCCATTTGTAGTTCCAAATTATCAGACCACCATTGTTCCAATCCATGTGCCTCAAGAAATTTTTGTTTCCCTTTATTAGATGACAAAAAAAGCTTTGCAGCAGCAGCAACTTGTTGTCCATTTCTTGGTTTTGCATTCTCTTTATCAGCCTCATCATTGTTGTCTTGTAATCCATTTTTTTCTTGATCAGTGTAAGAGCAACATATGTAATCACTGTTGTTAATGTATAAATGTGGCACCCATTGCTTTAGGCCTATCTGAAATGATTGAGTATCACTTTCCTCGTAGCTCGTTTGAGTATCAGGATTCGAAGGGAGCATTGATTTGAGCCTTTTCCACGCGAATCCAGCTTTTTCGCCTATGTTTCTCAAGCTCATAGCAAGTGAAACTGAAGGTGGATTGAATAAATGTGCCTCTACATGTATGCCTTCTTTCGCTAACGCTTTTCCTACTTGGAGAGCAAATCCAGCTCCAAGTGAATGGCCTACAATACACACATTGTTGCTGCCATATTTGGTGGCAATCGATTTTAGAGCATTGAGGGCTGCTTTGAATCTAACAGAACCTTTCAGACTTTCCCAAGCTAGGAAACGGAGATCATCTTCGATATCTCTTCTCATCGTTTGGCTTTTGAGAAGCGTTCCTCTTAAGGCCACAACAGCTCTTGGTGCACCACTCGGTCTGATGAGCACAAAATCAGACAATGCTGCAGATCTATCCCATTCCAAGATTGCACCAAAAATTGATCCATCTCTTTCATCATTTAAGGTCTCGACTAACTTGTACTTGAAAGGTATCAACCATTTTGGAGCAAGTGCATTTTCTTCTGTCCTGTTTTCTTGTCTGTCGATCTCGAGAAGATAAACTGCTTGGACAAAGCAAGCCATTACTGTTCTTTTGTAGTTAGCATCCTTCCTGTTCAAATTGAACTTCCCATTGTTTAACAATTGTTACAGAAGTAAAGAACCATAAGTTAATAATTAATGTTAGATCAGTCCATATGTTGATCGGACTCTTCAAAAATGCCGCTTGGTATGTGTCTGGTCCTCCAAAGGTAGTACATTTTTGGAGAATTTGACATAGGTACGACAATATTTTTGGAGAGTCCGAACAAATATAGTAATACAGCTAAAATAAACAGACATCAGCAGTCACAGATAACTGATCTTTTAGCAGTAGGCTTAGAGAGAATAAGTGAGAATATGTAGTACAGTCACCCAAAACAAGCCTATTTCATACTCGATATCTGTGTTAGTGCGAGGTAATAGGTACCTTGTGAAACTAGTCGAGGTGTGCACAAGTTAGCCCGTACAAACAATTATTAAAATAAGTGAAAGAAGAATCCAACAATATCACTCTAGACTAAGATAAAAACAACTATCATTCCAAATCCAAGCTTTTGGATAGTTAACACATTGCACTGAAACAAATCATCTAGAACTTTTAAAACCAAAACAACATAACTAAAGCCTCTTTCCCATGTCAAGAGATAGACTTTAGACTATTACACCAGCAAGTAACACTAACTAGCAGCAGATTAGATATTGAAAATTTACGCCAAGAATCAGCTATGGTATCATCTATATAGATCTTTTTCTTCTATTAGTGACCTATTTTTTTGTGAGAGATGCATGATTATAAGAGATTGTAGGTCGAAAGAGATAGTTGCCAGCTAGAAGAACAAAAGAAGATTACTCACAGCCAACTAAATCCAATTGGATGCCTAAGCCAAGAACAGAAATATGTAACATGAGACGGGGTCCTTCGAATATGATAAAGAAAAGGTACATTGTGTCTAACTCAACTCCAAAATGCAGCTCAAGAGTTGAGGATTGTCCAAGACCATGTAAAGAGACAAATTTGCCTTCCGTCCATTGATGTGGAATAATTCAGCACTCATCAGGTGAAACAAGAATTGGCTAGACCTAGCTATGATACCATGATTAAAAAAAATTGGACCTTGGGCCTAATTCAACCTCAAAAACTAGCTCGAATGTGAGGACTTCCCAAGATAAAGACAAATTTGCCGCCTACTGCGCTTCAGCTAGAATTCAGTAAAACCACAAGATGAACAAATTCAATTCAACTAAACAATGAAATCTGAAATCAAGAAAAGAGTCTCAAATCCACTGTTCAAAATCCCCAAACATCGAAACAAACACACATTATATCATCAGCTACAAGACTAATAAAAGCTTGAAAGTTGAAACTTTGAAAGCAAATTGAGAAGAAGAACACTAATCAACTAGAACTAGCTTTAACAAAATTTTCGCTTAAACCACAACCACAAGATGAACACCAAATCGAACCAGGGGAATCTTAGTAGCTAAACTTTTACCTTATTGGTGAGGGTTCGATTCTCCACCCCCACCCCCCTCCCCCATTTCCCCTTCCCCTACTCCCAATTTTGTAGGAAAAACAAATCAAATCTATAAGCCAATGAAATCTGAAATCAAGAAAAGAATCTCAGATCCACTGTTCAAAATTCCCCACACACTGAAGCAAGCTCACTCTATATGATCAGCAACACAACTAAAGCTTGAACCTTGAAAGCAAATTGAGAAGCACACCAAACAACTAGAATTAGCTTTAGCAAAATCTCTGTAAACCACAACATGAACCAAATCAAACCTAAACAACAATGAAACCTGAAATCAGAAAAGGTCTCAAATCCACTGTTCAAAATTCCCAAACACTGAAACAAGCGCACACTATATCATCAGCTACAAGACTAAAGCTGGAAACTTTGAACAAATTGAGAAGAACACTACCCAGCTAGAATTAGCTTTATCTAGATTTCAGTTAAACCTTAAAAAACTGAAATCTAAAATCAAGAAAAAACAAACACACTCTATGGACCAGCTACAGGACTAATAAAAGCTTTAAACTTTGAACAAATTGAGCAGATATAGAACACTAACCAACAAGAATTAGCTTTAGCTAGATTTCAGTTAAACCTTAGAAAACTGAAATCTAAAATCAAGAAAAGAGTCTTAAATCCCTTGTTCAAATCCCCAAACACTGAAACAAGCACACTCTATATCATTAGCTACAGAACTAATAAAAGCTTGAAACTTTGAAATCAAATCAAGCAAATGAACATACAGAGAGAAAAAAACACTAACCAACTAGAATTAATCAGATCTCTCCAATTTGGAGAAGCAACATTTCTTGGTCCAGAAACATGAAATGCATAAGGATGAGCTTCAACAGCACCCTTTTCAAGATTCTCCATTTTTATCTCTCCTTCAGCTGCCACCATTTCATTTTTCATCTCCTCCACACCCCTTTTCGCCATTCTCCAATCGAACAAGGTAACGAGTCTAAGGCGAAAAAAATCGAATCTTTAAATCAAAGACACCCTTTTTCACCTGAAGACTGTGTGACAACAGAACTTAGCAGAACAAAAAAAATAGAGGAAAAGGGAAGTAATGAGGATGAAGAAGTGATTTGTGTTTAAGTTTTTTGGATTTGTTAAGATTTGTACATGGAATTGGATTTGGTAACACTAATGAGGAATCCAATTCTTGGATTGAAATTTTATTGATTAGTAGATAGTAATCATCATTAATGGCATATTTTGAATTATGTCTGGCTTTTGTTTCAGGAGCCTTTAACGGTCATATTTTTTCTTTTTCTATTTTTTAGTTTTCCATCTGGCTTACGGTTTTTCAGATCAGAGTTCCAAGGAAATCGTGTCTCAACCTGTGAGGCAGTGGTAAAGGTACATTCTACCCTTCTCTACCCCACTTGTGGAATTCCATGGGGTATGTTGTTGTAGTAATTTTCTATTCGGTATACATAATCCGTATTGAAATTTGATTAATCTAAATTTATATCACGTAGGACTGATTCGAGAAAAATATCGTATATATCTTTTTCATTCCGTCGAAAATTGATTTTATGGTATAGACGCTTATGACCTCCCCCTCTTTGCCTTGTAATAATAATTTCTCTGGCATTACGATTCTTACCAATTTTTTTTATTTTTAGAGTTCAGAATTGAAAACTCTAATTTGACGAGGAACAATTATAGATAATTACTCTTACTCTTACCTCATACGACCTTTTATTAGATTCTTTTAACTTAATTAAACTAATTTTCCTTTTTCCACTCCACCTGAAGAGTAATCGGTGCGAAATTATTGAAATAATCATGAAAACGTACATTTTATCAATAAAGATGTATATTTCAAAAATATACATTTTACCTAAATAATGGCAAAAATATAAATTTCATCTAGCTAATTTGATATAAACTAAGAGCAAAAGCGATAAAGAATCAATTATAATAGAAAATCCATCAAATTAAAATAGAAAAGGGAAAGGTTTTTTTTTTACTATATAATTATTACACATATGTATGATTGTAATTATTAAAAAAAAATCATTCGACCAAAATAATTATTAAAAAAATTCATTTACTATATAATCATGTATGATCAATGTATATTTCATGTATAATCAAGCTATATTCAAGTCTTAAAATAATCATTTGCTCTATAGTCAATGTATTTTTCATGTGTCGTCCAACTATATTCAATTTTTGCATGTGTTAATCATGTCGTCAACGTTGATCATGAGTTAGGATCAAATTCTAAATTAAATGAGATGTATTATTACGTTACTTGGAAAAGTAAATGAAATTAGATATCTCAGTACTTTTAGCCGTAAATGATAGATATATAATAGGGATAATTATACCCACAAGCCACTGAGAAAAATTATTTACACAAAAAATAGTTCACTTTTTTTTAGTTACGAAAAGTAATCATCCGGCTGACCTTTGGCTATTTGTTATAATTTTGGGCATTCAACCCTGGTTGCATAGGCATGTATAATAAGTGTATATTTGTGTATCATAATGTATATTTATTGTATAGCTCATATATAAGTAATATACATTGTATAACAATGTATACTTTCTATAACTATATTGTATAGTCATGTATAGTTTCGCTGATTTGAGACTATTTTTTAAGTAAATAAAACATGAGCTACCTTTTTTTTGTTGTAAACTTTTACTTTTTTTTGTATATATATGTAATTTCCCCCGTATAATAAGTGATATGTGTATTATTAGCGTAGTGCTTTAGCAAATACGTTTTGTAATGTTACATAATTTTGTTTCAAATTGACATTAAACGCGTATAGTTCAATTCAACATTAAGATATTCTAATATAAAAAAGGAGAATTTTCATAAATAACCTAGACTTGAAACTTAATATGGTCAAATAACTATTTTTACATAATTACACGGCATAACCTCATGTATGTGACCTGGAGGGGAGGAGAGAGGCGAGCGAGATCAAGAGAGGGAGGAGAGATGCGAATTATATATATTTTGTCAAATAATTGTATATGTGTAACTAATATACATATATATTTGTATATATAGCAAGCGAGATCGAGAGAGGGAGGAGAGAGGTGAGCGAGAGAGGCCAGAGATTGGAGAGAGGTGAATTGTATATGTATATTTGTCGATTTGACTATGTATATCTGTCAAAAAAATTATATATATGCAACTGATATACATATGTAATTGCATATTTGGCAAGAAATTAGAGAGAGGGAGAGGAGAGAGGCGAGATAAAAGAAGAGACGAGAGAGAAAATAACAACAAAACTCTAACTATAGTAATAAAATACTAATTATAACTATAACTATAAATTGTAATTTTTTCAAACGATAGCTATATAATGTAAATACATATCATATGTTTGCGTAGTTACGTTTCGCGAACGATTAATTACTTATTTATATTTAAACTATCATTTCTTTAACATTATCTTATATATTACGTAATTGAAATAAAATCGCAGAATAAGTTATTTTAAAATTATAATATTATTTTTTTGATATAATACGTCGTCTCCTACGTGTATTATTATCCTTGTCGTCTTCTCCAGCTCACGTACAATTATTCAACTTCTCTCTCTCTCTATTCAGATCTCCGTTCTGCCGGCGCCGTACATCGGTAAATCATGTCGTACGCATATCTCTTCAAGTATATCATCATCGGCGATACTGGTAATTTTTCATGTTTTTTTTTTATTTGATTTGATTCATTTTGTTTGGCTACGAGCTTGAAGTTTTTTTAATTATTATTTACATGATTTTGCATCCGATCAATGGTTCTTCTTCTGTAATTTTGGTTACCGGCGATGCTAATTTTATTGTTTTTCACGTTTTGCTGTATTTTGCATCTCTGATTAATAGGTTTTGGTTTATTTGGTAATCAAAATAGTATTCGATTTCTGTTGTTACTTGGACTAATGTATTATTTTGTTATAGTTACTGTTACATTACTATTTACTATTTCTGTACTGCTTTGGATCTACTGAAAACTGCCTCGGCCTCTAACTATGAGGTAAGGATAAGGTGTGCGTACAAACAGTCTCTTTTTATCTCTTTTTGTAAGTAAGTATTGATTCTGGATCTGGAAAAAGCAACTGAAGGTTCAATAGTAATGGATTTCGTGGCTATAGTGATTTCGTATGTACATGAGTTATTGAGAGTATATGCTGCTATCTAAATACTGGAATTTAAATCGTATTTTACTATTGTGCTGCATGTATTAACACCTTTTAAATTGTTATATTCATGTTGCTTCTGTGATTGATCATTTAAAAAACGGAAAGGATTTTTTGCTGGCCATATGTGGTGTTTTAGGATTTGTCGGTATATAATCATCGTGATATCAATGGAAAACTAGACTTTCGGCATTTTAGCCTGATTTTTATCAATATTAATTGTTTACTTGTCATTGAGGTCTACTTAGTTTGTAGCTTGTTTGTAGAGTCTTTAGAGTAGGGCAAGAAATTGCGTCTACAGAGTTGATTTTTCTCTGCAGTGGCCCCAGTTTAATTCTTAGTTTTCAGTGTGAAAATAGTTTAGCAGTTTTAGAAATTACCTGCACAGCTCCTCATAGTTAATCAATAAGAGCTGCAAAATGCTTTCAAAAAGCAAGAAAGACTTTAGCTTGTGTGGAAGTGAAAAGACTCACTCTCTTTAAATGCTCATATTCTTGAATGCAATGTTTTAAGAGGTTAGTTAGTTACACATGATTTTGTGCCTTTATCATGAAATGAATTACTCAAGAGCATTGCCACCCATTTTGACAAACTGCCACGTCAATACGTTCTCTTTGGGATGCTCAAACTCAATGTGTTTCTAAATTCTTTACTGTTTATCTGATAGTTATTTTGCTATGATTCTCTATGTTTTATTGCTATTTCTGGACTCACAGACTGCCTCTTTTAGTTTTTATTTTGCCACGAAAGAGTGCAACCCTCCCATCCCCCACTTTGAAAAGTCATTTCTTACCATGCATTAGATTCTACTGTGTGATGTCCATGCATATTTTACTTAAAGTCTTGTGCGAGACATCATTTATGAAGATATGATATTCTTTGTACAGGAGTTGGAAAGTCATGTCTACTTTTGCAATTTACGGACAAACGATTTCAACCAGTCCATGACCTGACCATTGGAGTTGAATTTGGGGCTCGAATGATCACAATCGACAACAAACCAATAAAACTACAGATCTGGGACACGGTTAGTGCGACAAATTTTCTCTTCTGTTTTTTGTTAATATGCTATGGAGAATGTCCGAATAAATGCCTATAGAAGTCCATACTTCAGTTTATCATCTTTTTTTTAAAAATCATTTGAAGCTTAACCTAAATGGGACCAAATCCTCCTCCTAGTTTTCATCTCTGGATGTGCTATTACTTAAGTCTAAAAATATGTTCTTATGAATGTTCTTGTTTCAGGCTGGTCAAGAATCATTCAGATCCATCACAAGGTCATATTACAGAGGTGCTGCAGGCGCATTACTTGTTTATGATATTACAAGGTAGAATGAATCTTTGTCACTTCGAATAGGGAAATTTGATACTTCCGTCATGCAACTCTAGGAACCTAGGCAGTGTACTTCTTTATGTGTAACTTAACTTTGGCTAGAGATTCCTGTAGAGTAACTTGCTGCCCCAAAGATCTCATTTAGTGTGGCTGCGTCTCAATAGGTTGTAGTCTTTTAGCTAAACTAATTAAGGAACATCACATTTTAGTCTTTAACTTACCACAACTAGGACAGATCTGATGGTTTTCTGATCATGATAACTAATATATTCTGGACTAAGGAGAGACATAAAAAGTTGCTCAAGATAATAGCAGAAGTGCAAAAGATAATGGATGAGCATTGAAATTCCAGAGAAGCATCTCTATCTGTTAGTGACCTAGAGTACTATAGTTCTCAAGGCTTTTTGGTTACTAAAATTGATAATTGACCTAATACTCTTCATGGTTCGATTGAAACTTTATGTGGGAGTGACCTTGCACATCTGTTTTACGAAGTCTGCTTCCATTTGAGAATGCAAACAAAGGGAAATTATGTTACAATATGAAATCAGGAGGACGTAATTTGTGTGTCTATTACATCTGCTCGCATTATTTTAGTTGTTCACTAGGTTTTGAATGTTTTCTCCAAAATAAATAGGAGGGAAACATTTAATCACCTCGCTAGTTGGTTGGAAGATGCAAGACAGCATGCAAATGCAAACATGACCATAATGCTGATTGGGAACAAGTGCGATCTAGCTCATAGAAGGGCTGTAAGCACAGAAGAAGGTGAACAGTTTGCCAAGGAAAATGGATTGATATTTATGGAGGCCTCTGCTAAAACAGCTCAGAATGTTGAAGAGGTAAGGAAATTTTCGTCTGATATGACATGTCTTTTGAGGTTTTAAGTCCAACCATGGAAGTTCTTTCTATTCAAATTTAAATCTTGTTCTTTACCAAATGATATCTGTTCTGCATCATTCAGGCTTTCATCAGAACAGCCTCAACAATCTATAAGAAAATACAGGATGGAGTGTTTGATGTATCGAATGAGGTATGGCCCACCTTGATCGCTGATTGTGAATATGCTCAATATGTTTTGTGATGGTCATCACTAGTGGATGTTGTTACCGGCCTGAGAGGAAGTACTTTTGCAATTTTCTATTTATACCTAAAAGAAAGGCACCCCCTTAAGAGTAATATGGTAATAGACGAGAAAAACAGTGATTGGCATCCAAGTTAGTCTACACATCATATTTGGTTCATTCTGGTCCTGTTACCAATTGTTATTATTGTAATAAAGAAATCTCTAATGGTCAGCTGGCGCATGGTTCAGAACTCGGTGGATAATGAGCCCATCCTCTATCCTTCTCCATTTAATTACCAAACCTTGTTGTTACCAAATATTATTATTTCATTAGTTTAAAGAACACATGGGAAAGCCTGGTAGGATTTTTCCTTTCAAGAATATTAGAGGGCTCTATCCAAAACTAATTGGGTAACTTGCTGACATTTCACATGAAACGAGGTCAACCATCTGGTTCTCCATTGCATGGTGGGTCTGGCTCAAGGGCTCATGTGTCCTGGCTGTATGTAGCTTATTGCTGCTATTACAGCTTCTGCAATCCCATTTATTTCTGAAATTTTCATGTAATATATAGGAAATATCCAGTCCAGATAGCCCAGATTACATTATATCATTAAAAGTTCACACAACAATGTGGGCACTCTTTCCCTCTGCCAACTTTGATCCCCTACAAGTAATTTAGACAGAGTGATGGTAAATTAGTGATTTATTGAGAACCAGATTGTAACATTAGCACATACCACTAAAAAGTAACAGGCTATATTATAATGTTAAATAAAGTAGAATTGATGGAAGATGAGGGATGTGAAAGTTTACTAACCATAACAAAGAATACAACTTGATGAGATTAATCTGCATTCTTGTACTCCAAGTAACTCTTAGGATCCAATCAATGATACTGGCAAATGGGTATATCTTGGTCCTTTTTAATGATCAGTTTGATACTGACGACGACAACCATTGGTGACTGAATTCTTTGTGCCAATGAGAGTATTTATTTTCATTGTGTATAATTTTCCTGTCTACTTGGATATTTTTCTGCAGTCCTATGGAATAAAAGTTGGATATGGAGGCATTCCTGGACCATCAGGTGGAAGAGATGGAGCTGCTTCTCAAGGAGGAGGTTGTTGCAGTTGAAATTTGAAAATCATTCTTCAAACTTGATCATGTTCTCATGATCTACATGCCAGCCGTCATCACGGGTCTTTCTTCTCATCTTTCGGAGTTCTCTTTGATTTGTTTTAATGTGTTATCTGTGCAAAAATAAGCAAAATTCAGTAAATAGTGGAGGATCCATCTTCGTGTGCTCCGTGTATCATAGTTGCCATTACAAAATGTAAATAGAATTCCTTATATCTTGTGTGCTTTTGTGAATGAGAAACGTTGAACTACATTTGCCTGCCTTGTCTTGGGTGTAAATTTTCTTCTTGTGGTGCAATATCTTAACACAAGGTACAAGCAATGTGATGCTCATTTCCAGACTAATTAGCTCAAATAACCCCATATTATCATTGGAGAAAGATACTTTATGTTAGATGTTTGAGCAGGAATAAAAAGTATGACTACTTTTAGTATGGTAGCAACTCTGCACCTTCAACTAATTCAAGCATATTTAGTCGGTGGGAAAGTCTTATCACTGAACATTTGTTTTTTCGTTTCATACGAAGCAAGGGATGGCTCACCTATTAGCTTTTACTATTTTATTTCATCATATTCTGTAAACTAAACAATACAAATATGTAATACAACCATTAATCAGTGAGGTTTAAGATGTCAACTAAACAATTTGTTTCATTTGAGTTCTTCCTCTTAATGATTCGTATCAACTAAACTCTTTCAATATTATGCAAGTAAACAGAGAGTTATTTGTGTTTGCTTATTTGTGCTTTTGGTTGGTGACTGCTATATTGCTATATGGATTCAATTCCAACTCTGGGTTTGTGAATGTTTATCAACAATAATAACTATGCTTCAGTCCCAAGCTAATTTATCGGTTATATGAATCTTTACTAATCACTTTTCTGTTTATCAGTAATAGCATATCAAAGGGCAAGCGCGGTGCACTAAGGCTCCTGTGTGTAGGGTCCGGGGAAGGGCCCGACCACAAGGGTCTATTGTGTACGCAGCCTTAACTTTTTTGCTCTCAGCTTTCTGACTCTGCTTAAAAAATTTGTTTAGTGCTGTTGGATTCTGTTATCTTCTAATACTCTTGTTTCTCATTCAGAATTTCTTTCATCAATGCAACTGATATGTGATTTCAGACTACCTCACGGGCATGATGGGATGAATATGATCCCTCCACCCTTATCTAGATATCTCGGGTGTGAGCTCCGTAATGACACAAATATGAATTAGTCAGATCAGTGAGTACTAGATGATTGATTTCCTCTAAAAATATATATCAGGCCTTTTAGAATGACATGTCCCTTGTTTTAGCATTACAGATGACATGAAAAATTAATCTGCACATAATGTTACATTACACATAAGAGAAGGGGAGGGTAGATTTGGAAGAAATAGTGGATGATTCTTTGCTGCTCTGCTTAGTTTAGTGGAACTTGAGACTGGTCAAGACATTGTTGTTTACTGGATCAGCCAAATGATCAAGAAGGTTTTGGTAAGGTCCTACACCAGTAACCAATGCTTGAATAAAGTATCCCAAAATAGCCAACATAGCAAGCCTTCCATTCTTAATTTCCTTGAGTTTCAATTCCTTCATGGACTTCTCATCTTTCCCAAATCCAAGTGGGTTAAACAATGGGCCCCCAGGGTATGCTGGATCACCAGACCCACCCAATCCCTTTTCAAGGCCCAAGAAGTATTGTTTCCCCATTGAACCAGGCTTGGCCCAATCTTGGAACCTTCTGTGCTCAGCAAAGCCCATGAGTGCCATCTCAAGGACAAACAATGTGTAGTTGTCAGCCCAATAGTTGTATGTTCCAGCTGGTGGGATAACACCAGTTTGGAACCATGCAAGTGCTGTTTCTTGTGGGATGAGCCCAGCTTTTCCAAGAATCTCTGGTGCTATAGATCCTACTGCTCCTAACATGGCGAACCGCCCATTGATGACCTCGCCATATGCTAGCCATTTTGGCTCGATGAAACCTCCTGTGCCCTCGGGGTCCGAGAGTCCCAAGGGATCAAAACCATAGTCACCAGGAAGACTGGAACAACAAACAATTTTTCAATAAGTAGACTAAAGATAGCGTTTTTAGGTTGAGTTCAAGTTATATGCATACCCTAACAATATAAAGAAATGTTATATGATTTATGAGTGTATCAGTTGTTGCAAGTCTACTTAGCCTTCTTTACACTGTCAGTGCACATAATAGACACTTGTCGATTACCGTATATGCCTATATGGGCACCATGAGTTTTTATACAATACATGCTATTCAATTGACTATAGTAAGTTATCAATCCATTTTCCAGGGTACTATATTAGATTTGATATGAAGCACAGCCTATATTTGTTGTAGATAAACTTAACCTTCTTTACACTTTCAGACTCTTGTGCACCATGAGCTTTTATACTGTGTGTAATCAATTGATTGTAGCAAGTTATTAATCGATTTTCCAGGTTACTATTCTAGGCTTGATATGAAACACTTCCTAGATTTGTTGCAAGTCAATTTTACAGTCAGTGCACAAAACGTAATACTCTTGTCGATTATCATACATGTGCACCATGAGTTTTTATACTATATGTGCAATTCAATTGATTATATCAAGTTGTTAATCGGTTTTCTAGGTTACTATATCAGGCTTGATATGATGTGCTACCTAGATTTGTTGCGAGTTAATTTATTTTATTTTTTTCCATGTTGTGGGGTATAGTAGGGTAGTAAGATTAGTCGTGTCTTTATATTCTGTATTGTCATTATCCATCTTATATATTTTAATTTTATCGTATTTACATACTATCATGTGCTTTTCATTATTAGTCGCCCCTTCTATTTCCTTTTTTCCATATCTAGTTTATTCTGCTTATGGGTTTTTGAGATGATGGTTCCCAGGAAACAACCTCGCTACCTTTGTGAGGTAGTGGTAGTGGTAAGGTCTGCGTACATTCTACCCTCCCGAGACCACTTATAAGATTCCACTGGTTATGTTGTTATTGTTTATTATCGGTGCATATAACATAAACTCGAAAAGGCTATTGAAAGAGCTAGATTAAAACACATTAAATCTCATAGATCTTACCTGCCATCCAAGTATGAAAGGCTTTGCTTGGATGCAAACCAGAGTTGCCTATTTGCTCCTTGCTGTAAAACAGACATAAGTGAATCAGTACTTGTGAGATTATAAGTCTAGAATAATTGTACTTATGTTGCTCGGACCCTTGAAAATATGGACGACTTTTGTCAAATATATAGTAGTATACATAACAACTTTTGAAGAGTCTGTGCAACATAACGACTCGGGTATTACGTACAAAGAGGTGAAAATTACCTTGACTGGTGGAGTGGAAGTAGCCCTTACAACAAAAGAAGCTTTTCTAGCAACAATTTGTGAATTTCTTCCTCCAAGAATTTGCCTTGCAGCCTCAGCTGAAGTGCTAATTGATGATGAAGAGATCAATGCTTGAGTTGCCATAATTTTTCTTCTCTTTTTTTTTTCGTTGTTTTTGGATGGTATGGAGAAGAATAATAAAAACTTAGCTCCACAAGAATAAATTAAATACAAGGTGGAAAAATAAGGGACAATGCTACATGCCACGAAAGTATTTTGTGGGGCTAGGTGAAAAGAATGAAAATGTGGTGGATATAACAAGTTGTGAATATTGAAGATAAAGTTGTGATCTTGTTGACAAATGAGAAGATAACATGTGGATTTATTAATTAAATCAGATAAGAGATATTATATTCCTAGAGTCAGAAATGAATGAAAATCTTAGATACTCTTGTTTGGTGTTGCCACCTGCCTTCTCATAGATTTATTATTTAGTATAATAACCACAATAACATATTCAGTATGATTCTACAGTAGAGACCAAACATATTCTTAATTTGTTGGGCAGAAAAGTTATTTTTGATAGACCATCGGTTTAAGAAAGTATTTATAAATGCAAAAATAACATATTCAGTAGGATTTTATCGTGGAGACCAAACATATTCTTAATTTGTTGGGCAGAAAAGTTATTTTTGATAGACCATCAGTTTAAGAAAGTATTGATAAATGCAAAAATAATAGCTTATAATGATGATATAATATGCCGTTTAATGATGAAATGAGAATTTATATAGTTTATTTCAAACTTATTTAAAATTGAAATTCAAGGAAATGAAAAGAGAAGAAAGAATAGAAGGTTGTCTTTGTTATTTTCATCTTAGAAGTCTTTGATTTCATACTATAGGAAAAAAGGATAATTGAGAGCTATTATATGTATGTATTTCATGCACAATTATATATATCTATGTATGAACTTCATATAAAAATAAACTAAGCTTTAATAAATCAAAACTTCTCACAAATTTAATTTTAAGCTTCACACACATAAATTTCAAGACTCGCGTATTTAAAATTGATAAAATAAGGGAGAGTATCGTTTTAAAAAAGATTCAATAATTTCCTATCTCTTCGCGCGCTTAGGTATCAGTCGATCAATTCATTTTGGAGTTAACTTGTCGATCAGTTCTAGATGAAGTTTTCAATGAAAAACTAAAGTCATATTTCAGATTTAGTATAGTTTTAAAGTTTTTTAAGTTGAAGCCTTATGTCATGAAATAAATATTTTATTTTCAAATTAATTTAAAAAAATAATTGAAAATTATTTTCCTAAAAAAAAGGAATCTTTTTTCGAAAAATCAAATTTTAAATTTTTTAGATAATCAAATCAAGTTTCAAGCCGGTCACATTTAGGAACTTTGGGCTTGGCCTTAAATTAGCTATCCATGCAACTTTGACCCAGTTTAGCTGAGATCCGACCCGATTTATGATCCGTACCGCGTGAACACTTCAAGGATCCAACGACGATTTTCCGATCGGGTCGAACCAGAAATGATGCTACGGTTACTGAACCACGGGAGGATTCCGGCGGGTCGCCTCTCCCGCAGATGGATGAGCAGCGGCGGTCATAGCAAAACTACGGTGATGAGCTTTGGTGATGGAAGCCACGGTGCTTTGGGCCTTCCGGCATCCATCATCGGTATGGGCTCCGACGCCTACGAGCCCACTCCCATACCGGGACTTCCGCGGGACGTCGTTACAATCGCCGCCGGTCATTTTCACTCCCTCGCCGTTACTTCCGAGGGCCATGTTTGGGCTTGGGGACGTAACAATGAAGGACAGCTTGGCCGTGATCCTCTTTCTCCCAGGTGAGTTAATCGTCAAAAACACGCATTACCCCGATTTTTGAGCTTTTTATATTTGAACTATTAAGTGTGCGAGCTTCCTAATTGAACTATCACGAGCTATTGATTGTGAAATAATGGATTAGAAGTTGGTGATAGTTCATATAAAAACTCAACACAATAGTTCAGGTAAAACTAAAAAAAAATTGATTGCAGCTTACTGATTAGTAACTGTATTTAATTGTGGCTTGATATTGAGAAAATTGAGAGTGTTTTATGTGCCGATATGCTTGCTTTCTATGTCTATTAGCAATGCAAGGTGGAGAAAATTGTGTATTTCGTTGTATTTAATAAATGGAATATGCACCAATCTCGAGTTAGTAGGAGATCTGCTATATGTAGAGTGTAGATTTGATCTGGCATTTTCATGTTTATGACATTGCGAGGAACTGTGTAGAGGTTGTTTGAGCTGAATATTTGTATATTTGTAATGCACTTATGCCATTTCCTTGTGCATATATATGTGTATATGTATTTTAGTTCATATCCATGTTTCCACCCTCATTGATAAGGAAATGTAATCAGTAAAGCGAGTCAAGTAAGTGCGCGTGCAAATGTAACAGATGAATGACAGCTCCGCGAGAAGACTGTACTTTTGAGGCCATTAACTTGCTTTTGCTTCTTGAGGAGACTGGAAAGCTCTGGTGATTTGCTGTTTCTTATATAAATGATTAGCATTTCAAGAAAAGCTTAATCTGGCCAAAGTATGATTCTCATGAAAGCCCTTAAATTCCTTCAAGTTCTGGCAACAGAACGTTGTAACAGCAGTAGACAAGTTGTTTGGTCACTAGACAACCTCAGCCTAGTTCCGTAGGTTCACTGTAGCTGTAAAGAATGTTTCCATGACAATATCAACAGTAGCAGATTTCCTTGTTGCTGTGAAAAAAGTGCTAGTTCTCTCAATATCTCAGGTTTTTGCGACATCCTAGCTTATCTCTATTTGTTTGTGTGTATGATTCTTTTCATATTTGTGTGAATTAGAAAGGTCCTAGAATTAGGTTTCTCGACTGTGTTAGCTATTCGGTACTAATGGTAGGAAACTATGCCTCTTGTCTATATGTTGGGTATACTATTGATTTCTAAAGAATCTCGTGTATTTCCTTCTCTGTGCTGTTTTCACAGTCTTGCTTTTCTTCTTTTACTTAGGTTCGGTTGGGGTTATAGGGTGGTTGTATTACTAACATGAAAATCCTTTTGTCGAGCTTGTTCAGAGAAACATGGAATGAACCAAAAAGAGTAGAAGGACTAAATAAAGTGAGAGTTCAAGCTGCATTTGCATCAGGTGTCATTTCTGCTGCCATAGGAGATGATGGATCTCTGTGGGTTTGGGGAAGTTCTAAGCGTGGGCAGCTTGGTCTTGGCAAAGGAATCACCAAGGCTGCAATACCTTCCATGGTTGAAACACTCTCTGGAGAAGAGATAATTAAGGTGGTCATCCAATTATGCTTTAGGTAGAATAAGTTTTACTTTTTAAAATAAAATAATAAAGTTCAACTGAGAAAACATAAAGATATGATGCTGAACAACAATAATAACCAAGAAGATGGTGAATAGTATTCAACTGTTTAAAAGTTATTTTTTGTAGGTGTAGACTTGTCGTCAATTCTTTTGTGTTGGCAGGTCTCATTAGGTTGGGGACATGCTCTTGCGCTAGGTAAGAATGGGATTTTGTTTGGCTGGGGATATTATGCAGATGGTAGAATTGGCAAGATAGGAAGAGAGTTGGAGATATCTCCACTGGAATCAAATAGTACTAAACTAAGATCAAGAGAAGAATTTTCTGCAATTGAAGCTGCTGAGAAGTTAGTCATGGAAGCTATTGAGAAGGAAAAGGATATGCCTATAATATGGGAGCCCGGTTCAATTGAGGAGCTACGCGAGTTAAAAGTTGCAGATGTAGCTTGCGGACATGATCATTCTCTAGTCCTTTGCTGTAAGTTACCTTTACTTGAAATGTACATGAATGTATGTTCATGGCTGTTTCTATCTTCTTATTTTAGGTGATGGAACACTGTTTAGTGGTGGAAGCAATGTGTATGGCCAGTTAGGAAGAGCAAAAAAAGACTTGGGAATGCTTCCAGTTGATATAAACTTCCATCCCCACTCTATAGCTTCAGGTCTAGGGCATTCATTGGCTGTTTGCAACGATCCTTCATCAGAACCAACACGAGATGCAACAACTGTTGTCTCATGGGGATGGAACCAAAGTTCTCAACTTGGGAGGGAAGGTCCAAACAACATCCCTCAGGTTGTTGAAGGTCTGACTGGCGAGTCAGTTATTTCTGTATCGGGAGGACGGGCACATTCCCTTTCTCTCACAGCAAAGAAAGAGGTATGGGCTTGGGGCTGCGGGAGAAACGGAAGGCTAGGATTAGGCAGCTCTACTGATGAAGCAGAACCGATATTCGTTGAATATTTAGAAGGTTCTTTAGTTATTCAAGCTGTTGCAGGACTTGATCATAGTCTTGTTCTAGTTGCTGAATAAATCTTAATACCATCAAGAAATAAAAAAACAACTAATGTTTGGGAAATTGTCTACACAACGAGTGTCTCGTCTCATGATCCCTCCGACAGGTTGATGAGCTTTTAGACAATTCGACATGAGCTGACTTCAGAACCATCAACTCATTTGTAAGTCTTCTCTTCAACTTCCTCGGATTCCGTGTCTTAAAAATTTGCAGGACTATCATCCAACTGTTTCTCATCTTCTATATCCACCTCCAAGATTTCCTAAAACAGTTACAGAGATGAATGGAAGAAATAAACACCATTTTTGTGGAGGTAATTATCACTAATCTTTTATTATATACTTACAGGGATTCTTTGTTTCAAGTAATTACCAAGTCTTGCTACAACAGTAGAACGTTTATGCCAAAACTTGCCACTTAATCTAAGTTTCACATAAGGTCCATCCACTTCTGCAAGTTCTGCTTTCCCTGTAAAACATTTTATTTCCTCTTAGTTCAGTCGAGAATCTATCGGAAACAACTTCTCTACCTCAGAAACGATAGGTAAGGTTTGCCTATATCTTATCGTAGGGAAAAAAACAAGACTTAAATTTTCATCACCTGTTATCCCAACTGAAGTATCAAAAAGTTGTGCTAACTGCAGAATCCAAACAATAAAACAAATAAATAACAAGATTGATAAAAAAACCAGGCTCAAGAATTAAATATTTATTGAGATTTTAGTAGGTTTTTACGTATATATCTATACTCCAAATCAACAGTTATGAGTTCAGATGAATCCGTAGCTAAAAGATGGCACATCCAAGACCCAGTATTTGTTACTTCGTATAGGAGCTCTACTAAGTTTGAATTCGTTGATAAAATAGGGATAAACAAAGATGACTTCCTACCTAATAGGACTTGCTTATGCTCGAGACTTCTAATTATGAAAAAGTACTTTATCTCTCTATTACTAATTAGTGAATGAACCCATAACATGTTAGAGCACACCTATTATCCACTGAATTTCAAACCATAAACCTCAATATACCTAGTGGAATCGCATAAGTGGGGTGTGAGGTAAAATGTACGTAGACCTTATCACTACCTCACAGAGATAGAGAGACTATTTCTGGAAAATCCTCTTCTCAAAAGAATCAAGCCCCATAAGCAGAAGATAGAAAACGACTAATAATGAAAAACAAATGATAGTATGTAAATACGACAAAGTAATAAATATAAGACGGAGTAATGATATACCTCAAGCTTTGCATCTTCTAAGACTTGTATAATGTTGTCTTCACTCAAATCAAGAGGTGAAATTGAAGCTGATATTCTAGACAAAAATATAGTCTTTCTTTTTCCAATTCTTGATGATGATAATCTTAGATTTTTTAATTTTGAGGGACACACCACATTTTGGAAATTTGGTAGAAAGAAAGAAGAAGCAAAGGTGGTGAATTTAGGTGTTGATAATGATGAAAAATGTTGAAGTTGAAATGCCATTTTTTTCTCTTTTTTTTTTTGGGGGTAGTTGTTGTTTATCCTTTCTTTTTTCTTGAAGAGAGAATTTGTGGCTAGTAATTATTGACTCAAGAAAAGGCCTTTTTCTTTTTTAAAGAAAGAAAAGGAGTACAAAAATAATTGAGATAATTGCACTTAAAATAATTATAAAAAAATAGTTTTGCGTTGGATAGGTATGTATAGTCAGTGTATAGTGCGTATCATAATGTATATTTAGTGTATAGCTCATGTATAAGTAATATACATTGTATAGTAGTATATACTATTTATAACTATATTGTATAGTCATATATAGTTTCACTGATTTTGACTATTTTTTATGTAAATAAAATATGAACTATATTTATTGTAAATTAATTAGTTTTTTTGTATATATATGAAATTTCTTCAAAATAATTCCCTTTGTCTTTATTTAGATACAAGTGTTCTTTTATTTCTTCTTTCTTCTCTTTTTTTTTTGTTGGTAAAATAATGTATTGTAAAAAAATATCTTTGATAGAGTTATCAAAACGAGTCAGTCTTAATCCTATCTAGCTCGATCAAACCATGAGGGCTAAGGAATTTGATGGGTAGGGCGAGCCAGTCCTTCATTTGAAAAGTCTTGAAAATAGTCAACCCAACCAAACTCTGGAAGGGACGTGGGGTGAAGTGGATTGGTCCTTCTTTTTTTTTTCTTTTAATATATATATTTTTTTCAGTCTAAATTCAAGCTTAAAATTTTATCAATATATTAAGTTTTTAACATATCTAACAAAATTATATAAAAGTACATAATAATTACAATCATAACATATGTTATACATATAATTAATGGTGCTTCTAATTACAATTTCATATCTCAAATATATAACATCAAGAAAATGAATTTCAAATTAAATGTGGCAAATAGTTCAATAAATCTAGCAAAATCTTTTTTTAAAAAAAAATAAAATTTGACAAATAAATACTTAAAGGAAATTTAAAAAATAAATTTGTAAATCAAAAAATAATTACCCCTTATAATTTTAATTATAATTCAAACTAAATAAATACTTTTGAGTCATGGGTCAATCTCAGTCAATCTTCAAGGGCCAAGGGCTTATTTGGACGGACTAATAAGTTTTAATTTTAAATAGATTTGGAAAAATTTAATCCCAACCCTATACTAATTATGGATTGAGTTGGGTTGGTTAAACTAATTTTGACGATTTCAATCTCTCATAAGATTTATGTATATCTTTTTTTTTTAATTTTATTTATGAAATTAAACTGAATATGATTCAATTTAGCCCTTTTCTATTTAAAAATGATTTTCACTTAAAAAATATTGTTGGACAATTTTTTTATTGTTCCATTGGATATAAAGTTATGGGCATAATTAATTTTGTCTATAAGGCAAAAATATAAAATATTTTAATTTGTCAAAGACAATGAACTTATTCAAATGATCACAACTCACAAGTGCCATCTAATAGATAAAAGTTGTATGTGTTAATATATGTCAATATATTTAAATTATTAATAAAAATATAAAATTTTAATGGACAAAATTATTTGATATCTATATATACTGATACTCCCTCCGTCCATCTTTACTTGGCCCCTATACTATTTTAGGATGTCCAATAATACTTGTCCAGTTTATGAAATC
>JBCEWC010002803.1:0-32669 GCA_038996855.1 Solanum aculeatissimum
CTTGCCCCCATAGCTTGAGTCATACTTACCCGCCCCTTAGAACATAATTGCTATGTGCTATGTGATTCATGCTTATCTCATTCCCGGTAACATCCCCATAGCGTGAGTCCAAAGCCCCGGAATCCCCTAGAATTTCATGCTATTTGTTTATTGTACGCGCTTCTGAACCGATGATGTGTGTGATGATGCTATGATGGCTTGATCAAGGACTCTCAGGTTCTCTTTCGCCATGTCACATCTAGGCCCTACTCTCGGGTCGTGACGTCAACTTTCTTTGTCCACGATCTGTTTCATCGATTATATCCAAAGAAAGGGACAGTTGTTGACACCCAATTTTGGCCTGACTTTTTTAAAAAATTCATATTTTTTGTGTTTTATTTAAATAATTCAAAATACCTTTTTGGCAATTGTAGATTAATTTTTTTATAATTACTCTTATTTTTAAAATATTAGGATATTTATTAGATTAATTTTAAATTTTAATGCAATATAATAATTTATTTATTTTACACAGATAAATATTGCAAATACATTTAGTTGGCCCACAATTTATGCCTTTATTTTTAACCCACTAGGTTTCGAAGTGTGTATATAACTTTTACATTGTTACAATAATTAGGTAGAATAGATATTCCTAATTGAAAAACCTTAAAAATATTATCTCCTCTTTCCTTTTTCTTTTTCCGACAGCCGCCACCAAAATCCGGCAGTCCACCGGCGACCGTCTCCCCACTACCTCTCTCCTCCTCTTTCTTCTCCCACTTCCCAACCACCAGCAAAGCTCCACCTCACCGGAAAATCAACAACAAACCCATCCAAGCAACAAACGACCCTCGTCGGTGCTCCCTTTTTTGCCGGAACAACCTCCGCCTTCCATCACCACCACGCCCCACGAACGAGCAGTAGAACACACCCCAAAATTCCACCTGAAGACAATCTTTTTTATCAGCCACAAAATCCTCAAAACCACCACCCCAAATCAGCCTTTAACCCACCCAAATACCTCCAAAAAAGCCACCAGAAACGACCCTCAAAACCCCTATCTGGAAATACCTATAACGCTGAAAACCCTATACCCAAACCTCCTTTTTCCAGCCATCAAGCAACCCTGAAACAACAATCAACTATTCCCCGAAACCACCACCCTCCAACCCCCAAAACGCCACCCAAAACCACCCCTTACCACTGTGAAACAACCACCAAACACGCTTCATTTTCTCCGGCGAAAATGCCATCAAAGTCACCCTAAAAACTACCCAAATTATCACAATTAAATCCACCCAAATCAACACTCGAAGCAGCAACCAAAAGACCTCCTTATACCACACCAAAATGGTTTCGCCGGCAACCATCAAAACTCCACACCGCACAAGCTTCGAGGAGGCAAAATCCAGCCGACGCCACCAACAAGCAACAACAATTCTGGCAAGCTCCAATTTCAGCCAGATCTATCCAAAAAATGCTACTCTCTAGTAACCATTTTTTCTTTTGCATTTTTTTATATATTTATGTGTATTTTTAGTTTTCTTGGTTAGTGTTTTGGTGAATATTTCATTATTATTATTTGATAGTATCGATTTCGGTCTCATGTTTAATAATTTGCTCTCAGTACTATTCCTCCAAGATTTGTTTAAATGTTTTAATTCTTTGGAAGTTATTCTCAATGTTGTGCTATTTTAGAGAGTTTTTTTAATTTTATGCCATTGTGATTCTTATTTTATTATTGTTAGACCTCATTATATTTAGTGTTGCTTGGTGTGTTGTAGAAATGCAGCACTTTTGAAGATTAAAACTTAGAATTTTGTGTGTTTCCAAAGCAATGTTAGTAGGTTTGATTGTGTTTTGTGTTTGTTTTGCAAGATTCCAGTGTTGACATGATTTTTGGAACAAGTGGGTTGTAACAATAGAATTTGATGATCTACGAAACCTTTTACAGGTCATGGAATGATTCACGATCCGTAGATGGGGTCTCGTATCAATTTTTAGTGAAGGGTGAATTTCTGAGTTAAACTCTACGAGGAAAAAAGACGAGTCGTAGATTGATCCACGAGTCCTAAAGTGTGGTCGTGCCCTGAGGATTAGAAAGTGAAGAAGTTCTGAAAAGTCATCAGACGAAACGTCCCCCCCATGAGACATAGAATCTTACACGGCTTGTGGAAAGGTCTCATAGAAGTCATCTCCATATTTTAGTTACAATCTATGAAACCCTGATATACGAGCCGTATAATGATGCACGAGTCGTGAAGCTGTCCGTAGATGGTGCCAACATAATTTTCCTATTTTATTTTGGTTTTATATTTTAAACATTATAAATAGGTTTTTAGGTTATTTTTTATTAAGTTGTCAACAATCACGAAGTTTTAACAAGGTTTTAAAGGTTACACTTAGGATTCCTCATATTTTGATAGGAAAAATATTAGTGTGTGTTCTTTATTCAACCTTGTAATTCTAATTGAAGAGTTGGATTTCATATTCTTAATTCATCTGTGTAAGTTCTTAATTATGCTACTCTACTTCATAAGTTTTGCATTTATATTGATCATGCATAGTTAAATCAACAACTAGGGTTGTGGAAACCATGATGAACTAACAAGATAAAATTGGATATTGTGTAATTCTTGGGAGGTGTGTTAGGTTGTATTAGTTAATCATGTTCGCTTTAACTACTTTTTAATGTATTCCTACGTTAGAACTCGTCTAGTGTTACTTTCTGGATCAAGAAAGTAATGAATAGGAAAAAGGTAATTAATAGGATTTAATTCAGATGTTATCGCCTAATCAATTGAACTAAATCAAGGAGAGATTGTACTTGAATAAAAATTAAGGGTTAGTAATGCCACATCATGGAGACGGATCAAGTTCCAGGATAAAATTTACCTATTCACTGGATCAAACATTTAGGTGAACCTAGTTTACTGTCCTACACCTACACACTGGAAAAGGTTACATTTATCCGATAATACCAATTTAGGAATTCATAGGGAACACATTACCCTAGTTAACTCTTCTACTAGTTTCTCATCACCTGCATTCATTTAGTTTAGTTAATTTTACTTTACGAAAAACTCCTTTTTCTTGGGAGATACATAGGTTAGTCATCTCAACTTACATTGAATTAATTCTTGAGTCTACCATATTCCCTAAGGGATTGACCCTAACCTCGGTTAGGGTAATTACTTGACAACGACTGCTTTACCTAAAAAAGAAGGTGTGGCTTGAGTGATATCAAGTATTTTTGCGCCATTGCCGGGAATATGGCTAGACTTGGTTAATTCAAGTAATTTTGGGGGATTAATCCTTATTTCTCTAATTTTACATTTTGTTTGTTTTTGCTTTTGTGTGAAGCTGTAGTGTATGCACAACACTCGGAGCCGAGGTAATTTCTTGACTCCATTTGATCGAGAGATCCAAAGAACACTACGGAGAATGGCTCAAGACAACACAAACAACGCTGCAAATGAGGCAGTAAATATAGCGCTTAACCCGAATAATAGAGTTAAAGATCTCCTCTACCACCACAGGGTCTGCAAGCCGCAGATAATCAATGGAACCAATATCGGCTTGACCCTATGACGGTGGATATTATGGGAGCTATTATGTTACCCCTTTTACCAGATGACATAAAGTTCGGCGTTTCAAGTAGATTGCTTCAAATATTGCAGAATCGTGGGTTGTTTGCGGGCCTACCATCAGAGAATCCATATAACCATCTACACAATATGGTGTTTGTCTGTATGAGCATGATGGGGAACTAAAATCTGTCCATGGATATCATTGGGCTCCATGCTTTCCCACTTTCTCCTACAGGTAATGCAACATTATGGTTATCTGAGCTCCCAAAGAGTTCGATCACCAGTTGGGTAGAATTATAGATAACCTTTTTGGAGAGGTTCTTCTCCATCTCGAAGAAGCTAAAGTTGAAATCTGAAATTAACAACTTCGAGTAGATACTTAGTGATTCGATCAGTGCTACATGGGATAGGTTCACCAAATGTTTAAGATATGTCCTTGACCACAAGATTGCTGATGAAGCCCTGGTTGAGATCTTTTATAAAGCCTTTGATTAAAATGACTAAGCAGTTGCTGATATTATTATAGGAGGCTCATTTATAGATCATCCATTATAAGAGGTTACTTAGAGACTTGAGAGGTTGGTCAAGACAAACCGTGCAAGGGGTATGAGGGAAAAGTCTACTATAAGAAGTTCATTCTCAATTAGTACTAGTCCAGCGCAAACACAGGCTAGTAAGGAAGTGATGCAGGAACTTGCGCAGATTAATACTAATGTAGAGCTCTTGATGAAGCAGAATCTAGAACGAGTAAATATTGGAGCTCATCAACCTCCACATTATCCATGTATTAGAAGCCTTATTTTTAGGAGAACACGTATTTTATTGATGATCAGATAGCGGGTTTCTGGACCAATGCCCAAGGGTCCAATCAAGACTATTGGCGCCAAGGTCAAGGGAATCAAGATCAAAAATTTGGAAGAGATGACGCCTTCAGAGACAACAATAGAGGAGGCTATTATTATAGAAATAGGGTGACAGATATGTTGAGTAGGGCCACAGAGATGGCTTCAAAAGTGGTTTGTACATTCCACCGCACAATCGAGATTCTGGAGTTGGCTCCTATCGCATTGAGGAGATGTTTGAAGAAAACTAATGCACAGGATGAGACACTAAAGGGGATAGAGTATGATATCTCCAGCATTAACCAGAAGATTGAGTCTCACTCTATGGCGATTAAGCAGTTGGAGAAACAGTTCATCCAGATATCTACTCAATTGAATAAACACCAGAAAGGTACGTTGTCTAGTAACACAGTGTAAAATCTCAAAAATAAGGGGTAGTGTATATAAATCACAACTCATAGTGGGAAGTAGACCATTGATCCACCAATACCATTGGATGATGGAGAGGTTCGTGATGAGAGTGTTATGAAAAGGCAGACTGAGATTGGAGATGATCGTGTTGAGAACGAGGAAAGTGATGCAAATGGTGATTTTCAAATCTCACATAACAGAATATGATACGATGAGATATAATGCAATAGAAACAAAGATAGGGAATGGGTTACCTACTCTTAACGGGCAAAGCGAGCACCTTTATTCTGAATTAAAAAATTCAGAATTAATCAAATCTCTCCAAGTAGGATTCGAGCCTACGACCAATCGGTTAATAGTCGACCGCTCTACAACTGAGCTACTGAGAAACAACAGGAGATTCGATCTCATAGAGTTCAATTCCTATTCCCAAGCCATGACCAATATGAGCTCACCAAAATAGTTGAGATCCATTCCTCGTCCTCCTCCTCCCTTCCCTCAAAGACTAAATAAAAAGGAGGAGGAAGATAAGTTCAAATACTTTCTCTCTATGTTGAAGCATCTCTCCATAAATATCTCATTAATTGAGGCATTGGAGAAGATGCTTGGGTATACGAAGTTTATGAAGGATCTGGTTACAAAGAACCGTACTGTGAGCCAGGAGCTCTTGTGAGAGCTCCAACACTGTAGTGCGATTTTAACTAGGTCCTTGGTGCAGAAATGAGAAGACCCAAGAGCATTTACCATTCCCTTCACCATAGGTGATGTGGAGTTCGCAAGGGCATTGTGTGATATCGATGCCAGCATAAATTTGATGCCCCTTTTGATCTTCAAGAAACTTGGTCTGGCATCCCCTACCTTGACGAGCATGAGTCTGTTGATGGTTGACCGTATGAGCCTGTGGGGATACTGTATGATATCCTTGTCAAAGTGGACAAGTTCATACTCCCATAGACTTTGTGATCCTAGACTGGGAGGTCGACTTCAAAGTCCCAATCATCTTGGGAAGGTCTTTCCTAGCCACTGGGAGAGCCCTAGTGGATATGGAATTTGGCCAACTCAAGTTGAGATTAAATAATGAAGAAGTTGTCTTCAACGTCTGTTAGTCAATGAAGAGGCCAGATGAGCTAAAGATGGAAGTATGGGAAATTGATGAAGTCTGAGTAATAAAGAGGTCCACGTCATTCCATGAAATTAAATCAGGCGCTACTTAGGAGACAACCCAAGATACTATGTAATAGTAGTAATTTTATTTTTGTTTTAGCTTTTGAATTTGTAGCTAGTTTGCTTTATGATTGTAATTTGTGGACATAGGAGTGGTGACATATAGGGTAACAGTGTGTTTTTACAGGTTCTGCAGGTGCAAGACCAACTCAGCCATTTCTAACTTAAAAGGCAACAAAGAGTGATTCTAAGACTAATTATACGGGTTGTGCATCATTGTACGACTCGTATACTAGCTTGTAAAACATTCCAGTAAGCAAAACTATGTGAACTCCAGTCCACGAGCCAACTTACAGTCCGTAGAACAAACTACAGGCCATGAATAGGGCTTGTGGACCCCAAGTAAGTTTTTTAGTTTCTGACTAAGTGTTGAGGGTGTTCTACGAAACCCTTCTATGGGTTGTGTTTCATTATACGACGCATACAAGGTTTCATAGAACCAAGGCCTCAAATTAGAGTTTCAGGCTCCCACGAGACCACAATCTATGAGCCGTAGAAAATTCCATGACTCATAATCGAAGTCTTATAAAGTCGGACCCAGTTCTTATAAACCAACCCGGTCAGCATATATATGGGGTCAAAATTAAATTTGACCCCATTTCCTCCAATTTCATTCCAAAATTACCCCTCTCCCATACCATCGACTTTGGTCCGACTAAATTTCGGCAGAATCCACCACTTTTTGGCATAGTTTTTCAGCTAACTTTCGGTGAGCCTAAAAAGCTAGGGTTCCAGCATCTTTTTTAAATCCTCTATCTAATTCAATTAAATTCTCATTGTTTCAGTAAGTTTTAGATTCTATAAACCTTAATTTATCAATTTGAATGTGATGTTGGTTGAATTATGATGGGTAGGGCATTAGACTATATGACGGCCTAGCTAATTTTTTTTAAATATGGAACGAATTCAGAATATTGCTAGTGCCTATACTTTGTGTTGAATATGTTAGTCGGGAAGTGTTGTGGGTAGTCAAACCATGCTTAAATAATTATCATATGTCCCCGAATTGAACAACAATCGACATAATATGTGATGTGGGACTTGTTGAAATTGTTGATAACAAAAAAAGGTCAGACCATTAGAATCGCATGTCTAATCACTTTCGATGGAGTTATTGTTGAAACAAATTGCATGTGGAAGATGGGTATTGTGTGTGAAATCATATGGGGGGTGTGCATCTTACTTGGAAAAATTCAAAAAAATTGGAAAAATTAGAATCTAAAAGTTCTTCTTGCAAGGGCTTTTTACAGGTCATGGATTAATACACGAGTCATAGTTGTCCCTCCTAGGAATTCCATAAACCAAAATTTCTGGGATGTCACCAGACGAGACCTTCTACGAGTCATAATTTGTTCTACAATGCATAGATAGGTCTCATAGAGTTCTGCTTGTTTGAAACCTAACGTGGAAGCCCATATATGACTCAGCCTACGACTTGTAGAGTCTTCTATCAGTCATACCTGGCCTCGTAGATGCAATTCCAGTAACTCAAATTTTTTAACACTGAATCCACGAGAGCCCTTTACGGCTCGTAGATTACTCTACGACTCGTAAAAAGGCACTCGTAGACCCTTATTTTGCCCAGTACTATTTTGATTTTGTTTTTAAATTTCAATTCATAGGACTAATTAGTATGTTCAAATATGTGTTTTGCAGGTACTATGGCTCCCCGACAAAGAAGAGATGAGATCAATGCTATGAGGGATGTATGTGGGATGAGCCTATAAACTCAGAGGCTGCTCCCGAAACTAATAGCTCAGTTGAGGAGCTTGGCATCCAGCCTAATTCGGATGTTGAGCAACAACAAACTGGGGCCACCACGAGACAAGCCTAGTCTCAGGCCATAGTGGTCCGTCCTCCCCAGTCTGATGAGGGAGGTAACAGGGCCAGTAGTTTAGTTCAGATGACCTTTTTTTAGAGAGGGCCCGGGTCCGGATTTGATGAGGGGTCAGACTCCGCTTCATCTTCAGCCCCTTGAGCACCAACCTCACCACCCGATGCCCGATCCAGTAGGTGGTGCATTGAGGGCATGCAGACCATATATATGGAGGACATCCAGCAGAATGAGCGTGGCTGACCCACTCGTTCCATCTTTGAGAATCCATAAGTCATCACTACAGTACTCGATATTATCCCAAGGATCGAGGACACCATTGCTCGTTACAGGCTCCAGTGGCTGGCTGAGCCGTCAGGGATGTATTCACCGGTGATGATCAGAGAGTTCTTTGCCTCCTATGCTGCCACCGTACACAATACTCTTTCCAAGGGTAAGAAGCCTCTCACCCAACCCAGACTTAAACACATTATGGTGAGGGGCCAGCAGGTGGATCCTTCGGATGTTATTTGGGCCCAAGTTCTTAACCCTCAGGTCCACAACAGAGTTTGATCACAGGGTGGGGAAGACTAGATACTTGGGTGTTATGAGAGACCTATATCGATGAGTTGAGCTTATAACATGGGTTGCGGTCCAGATTGCAGCAAAGGGGCTTGACCCCCGCATGGATCACCCCATCATTAGAGCCTATAATTAAGGCTTTCCTCAGGTTTCCTGCCAAATTTTAGTGGGTTGTAGTTTGATTGTGGATCTGGCCGATGCTTGCAGATAATACCTTGACATGGGATCATGTTATTCTGGTAGCCAGCATCCTGGCTGGTTACGCTATTTATTAGGTTGCACTGATTTCAAAGCAGATCCACGAGATGGCTCTTTCACGACTATCACTTTCCCCTGCCTTGTCTACTGATTATGTCTAGAAACAGGGGTAGAGATCCTTCACCATGTGGACGTAAAGGCAGAGGTTAAGAAGACTTTGGATGCCAGCCTGATCAAGGCTGATGATAACCCTATTGCACTCCGGCGGGCACCTAGACCACTAGTACCCATGCCAGAGATGTTCACCCTTGTGCCACTGCCTGAGCCATCCACCACCACTGCTGCTGGTACACCTACTGAGGTCCCCCCACAAGTTGATCTATATGTGGAGAGGGAGCCCACTATTGATATTCCTTCTCCAGCGGCCACAACATCTACTCCAACTCCCATAGGCATAATATTCGTGTCTTCAGCAACATTTCAGGCCCTAGCGCAGCGACAGATCCACATTGAGCCACAAATGGCTCAATTACTGCAGCAGTTGAGGCCTTGGGTCCGCTAGGTTGTTTCTAAGGCGGAGAGTCACATGCAGGCATACATGATCGCCGCTATTCAGGACAGACTCAGTCTTGTGGATGCACATATAGACGCTTTTGAGAGCCAAGTCTAGGAGAGCCTCAGCACAACGAGGCCTATTAATTTGATGGTCGTCCGGGCAGAGCTTTGGCAGCTTTGGGCCAAGATGAGCTCAACACTGGATGCTCCAATTGATATCCCATTGGTCATACTAGTTGAGGCGGTGGTCGACTTGTTCTCCCCAGAGGAGTCATCACTACCTTCTCTCTGGAAGAGGCTCCGCACGGATGATGTTGATGTGGTGTGTTTTAAGATGAGTCTGACAGAGGAGCAGAAGCAAGAGCTTGCCTGTGCGAGATCGAGGTAGGATAAGAAGATACATATAGCTCATGATTTTGAGAGAGTGAAGGGTGATGAACCCTCGGGACATGCTCCTACAGGCAAGGAATCTACCAGGCACGTAGAGGGTGGACATTCGCAGACTGCGTGAGGCACTTAGGCACCCAGGTATTTTTTTTTTACCCTTATTTTTTATTATTGATATTTTGTGCGTATTGGGGATAATGTGCAGCTTTTTTGATAAGGTGTGGGTAGTTATAAGCCTCAGTGAAGTCTGAGTTGCCTTGGCCTATAACCATCTTAATTTTTTATCCAAAGAATTTTCTTGCCTGTGTTCTTTTTTCCTATGGATATTTATTTTTATGTTGAATCGGCATGTTTAGGATGTTTAGGTAGTATTAGTAGCATATAGTACTCATATCTATGGCATAGTGACGTTTTTTGTTGAAAAATGATACCCACCAGATTATTTTTTATTAGTTAGTCTTGATAGCAACCATACATGAGTAGTTATTTGACAGTGCTTAATTTGATAGGTTAGGCTAAATTCTGATAAAAAGTATGATCTGATAGTCTGTGTTAATATATATGCAGTGTCAGGTGTGCGTGAGCTTAATTGCATGATTCAGTATTGTGTTTTGATTCATAACTTGCCCTGTTACTCTGAATTATACTGTAAATTAGTTGGTTAGGAAAGGATCTTAGGTCGTTGTTCTTAATAGTCCACTTAGCCTGAAATAACCAACCAAATGTGTTATATATCCCTTGATCCATGTGTTTGAGCCTGAAATTGACTTCCTTCTTTGTAAACACCTAAGAAACCTTGTCTTCATTAGTGATAAGTCCAAAAATTGATTCTGGTCCTTCCTTGGACATTGTGCACCTTGACTAGGGCCAAGAGCCTAAGTTGAGGGTAGCTAACAAAAAGTGGTTCTGGTTCTGAGAATGAATATTATGCACCTCAATTTAGGACAAAAGCCTAAGTTGAGGGTTGCTAGTATGTGAAAAAGTCACAAAACGAGGAGGAAAAACTAGTGATACAAAAAGGAGAGAAACCAAAATGGGGTGTAAGAAAAAAGAGAGAGAAAAAGATTGAAGAAGTGCCTAATCGGTATGCTAAATAGAAAGAGATTGTGCAAAATAAAGGCATAGTGCAAAAATGAAGTCCAAGGCACCCTAAAAAGCTTAGAAAAGGGACAAAAAGGGGGAATGATAAAAGGATAGGTTGGTAGGAAAAAAGTGTAGAAAATCATTGTGTTAAGGAGGGTCATTAGTCACTATCTTCCTAAAGTATCATATCAAAACCCTCTGAGCCTGCGTTACAAGCCTAGAAAGTCCTAAAGTGATCCTAGTCAAACTAGTTGAAGGTGTTAGTCGTGTGTATAGGGGAAAGTCTATGGTTTTGATCACAGTATTTGAATGTCATTTGTAAGAATAAGTGTTATAGTATTGTTCCAAGTACTGAATCTAAAAATATCATTCTGAGTGAGGAGTGGAACTTCTTTTTTTGAGGGCACTTGCATTGCATTGTTGATATCTAACAAGTCAGTGATTGTTGTTTATCTATGGTTGCATAGCTTATCATAGTTGCACTGTTGGATGTATTGGTCTGCATTGATTTGCTGGATAACTATTTGATGTGTATTTGATAAAGATGTGTGGGTGTCTGTGTTGGATTTTGATAAATTTTGTGCCATTGGGTTGAAGTCTATGTGTCTCTGTACTGCTCATATAGATTGAGTCCATCACTTGAAGACAAGCAATAATTTTAAGTTGAGGGTGTTGATGTACTTCCGAAATGCAATATTTTTTATGCTTAAAACTAAGAATTTTGTGTGTTCTTAAATCGATGTTAATAGATTTGATTGTGTTTTTTGTTTGTTTTGCAGGATTTTAGTGTTGACATGATTTTTGGACAAAGTGGGTTGAAACAATAGAATTTGATGATCCACGAAACCCTTTACAGGTCGTGGAAAGGTTCACAAGTCGTAGATGGGGTCTCGTATCAATTTCTAGTGAAGGGTGAATTCCTGAGTTAAACTCTACGAGGAAAGCAAATGAGTCGTAGATTGATCCACGAGTCGTAGAGTGTGGTCGTGCCTTGAGGATCAAAAAGTGGAGAAGTTCTAAAAAGTCATCAGACAAAACTCCCCCACGGGTCTTAGAATCTTACATGGCCCGTGGAAAGGTCCCCTAGAAGTAATCTCTAGATTTCAGTTACAATCCACGAAATCCGATTTACGAGCCGTATAATGATGCACGAGTCGTGAACCTGTCCATAGATGGTGCCGACACAATTTTTCTATTTCATTTTGATTTTGTGTTTTACACATTATGAATAGGTTTTTAGGTTATTTTTCATTAAGTTTCCATCAATCACGAAGTTTGAACAAGGTTTTAGAGGATACACTTAGGATTCATCATATTTTGGGAGGAAAAATATTAGTGTGTGCTCTTTATTCAACCTTGTAATTCTAATTGAAGAGCTGGATTTCATATTCTTAATTCATCTGTGTAAGTGCTTAATTATGCTACTCTACTTCATAATTTCTACATTTATACTGATCATGCATAGCTAAATCCACAACTAGGGTTGTGGGAACCATATCAAACTAACAAGGTAAAATTGGATATTGTGTAATTCTTGGAAGGTATTTTAGGTTGTATTAATTAATCCTCTTCGCTTTAACTGCTTTTTAACGGAGGCCTACATTAGAACTCGCCTAATGTTACTTGTCGGATCAAGGAAGTAATGAATAGGAAAAGAGGTAATTAACAGGATTCGATTGAGATGTTATCGTCTAATCAATTGAACTGAATGAAGGGGAGGTTGTACTAGGATAAAAAGTAAGGGTTAGTAATGCCACATCACGGAGACGAATCAATTTCCTGGATGAAATTTACCTATTCGCTGGATCAAAGGTTAAGGTGAACCTAGCTTACTGCCCTGCACCTACACACTGGAAAAGGTTGCATTTATCCGATAATACCTAGTTAGGGATTCATAGGGAACACATTACCCTAGTTAGCTTTTCTACTGGTTTCTCGTCACCTGCATTCATTTAGTTAATTTTACTTTACGAAAAACTCCCCTTTACTTGGGAGATAAGTAGGTTAGTCATCCTGACTTACATTGAATTAATTCTTGAGTCTACCATATTCCCTGAGGGATTGACCCTAACCTCGGTTAGGTTAATTACTTGACAGCGACCGCTTTACCTCAAAAAGAAGGTGTGGTTTGAGCGACATCATTGCTATGTTTAATATTGATTTGTTGTCATTGAGTTTGGGTATTATTTTTTTATTTATTTAGTTTGGATTTTATAGTTTGTCTCAAGCTAAGTTAAATTGATTTTGTATTCATTCCATTTACTTGTTGTTTGCCCCCATTACTAATATCTTGGTTTGATTATTTTTTAGTTGTTTCTTTATTTCTTGTACCAGTTTTGTTTTCTTCTAATTAATGATATTGGTGGTTGTTTTAAATGTTCTTAATTCTTTTCAATGAGTTATTTAGTTAGTGAACTTTGTATGTTATTACACCAATTTGAATAATTAAGTTGGCCAATGAAAAATCTATCGGTTGTATTTCGAGACCTTCCATTTTAAAAAGACGAAAATTTTAGTTTAGATTAATATTTCTTACATTTTTAAATTCAAAAATTTCAGTTCAAGTTCACATACGCATTATTTGTTAAAATTGACCAATGAAAATCTATCTGTTAGATTTCGAGGCCTCCCTATTTAAAAAGATAAAAAAAATTAGTTTAAGTTAATATTTATTACATTTTAAATTTCACAAAGTTTAGTTTAAGTTCAAATGAATACATTATTTGTTAAACCTGACCGATGAAGAAATTACCGTCGATTTCCAAGGTCTTCCATGTATATAAGACGGATTTTATTTTTAGTTATTATTTTTATTCGTATTTATTTGTTACTAACATTTTTATTAAAGTGATTTTACAAGTACACAGAGTTATTTATTTATTGTTATGTATATTATTGGCGTTAGGCAAATTTTAGGTCGTTTCTCATATTATTATATATTTTATTCTTTGTGTATATTTTGTAATTATTTATACTTGTATTATATTGTCTATCTCCTCAATTTGAAAAAAAATGAGTTCAGTCGGGACCCACAGTTGTGGATTTTGAAGAGTGTTAATACCTTCCCTTCGGAATGACTTGAACACTTACTCAGAATTAATTGATTTGCATACTATTTTTGTAAATAATAATTGGTTTCTTAATTATCCTTAATATCAGGTGGCGACTCCAAAATTAAATTATATTTTTTCTAAAATTCTTTAATATAATTATTTTTTTTATGAATTGTCATGGCATTGCGCCTTTGGGATGTTAACAATGTCTTTTAACCTGAAAAGACACTTCATAATACTTTAAATAAAATGCTAAACCAGAAGACAACACTTTATTCTTTTTCTCTCCATCTCAGAAATAGAAATCACTGAAAGCAATCTTCAAGGTTTCAGAAGATCAAGCTCTTAAAATAAAGTTATTGTTACAGAACAAGGTTAATAGCCTTTTCATTCTTATGAATTCAAATCTCTATTTAATAATTTACTTGTTATCTTGGGTGATTTTTTTAAAGTTTTCGAATATCATATTCTTAAGAATGTTGTCTTAATTGTTTTTATTGTTTTATAAATTAAGTTAGAATTAATTAATTTTTAAATTATTTTACCTTTTAAAATTTTTTATAAAGTATAAATATTACAAATTCTTTTTTTTTAAAGGTTCTCAATAATTAGTTTTGATATCTATTAGCTATTATATATACTATCTTATAAGCACCAATAAGCAGGCAGTTGGTCGACATGCCTACTTGATCAGCTTGAGTGTGTATCCATAATTTTCATGTCCCTAATTTTTTAGTGATTATTTCGACATGTCTACTTGAGCAGCACGAGGGTATTTAAAATACTTAAAAGACATATAAAAAATTGATTGAGTCTTAAAATTTTATCGATGCCACGTAAAATGAGACAGAAAACGTAACATGTATTTGGGAAATAGCATATCTAAAAAATGATTGCTTGAGCAACTTGAGGGTACATTCATAAATTTCCAGAGCTCAAGCAGGCAGTTGGTCGACATGCTTGCTTGATCATCTTGAGGATGTATCCATAATTTTCCAGTGACTTTTTCGACATGTCTTCTTGAGCAGTTTGAGGGTATATCTAGACCTTTTCTTGTGGACAATTTAAAATACTTCAAAGACATATAAAAAAAATTGATTGAGTCTTAAAATTTTATCGATGCTACGTAATATGAGACAAAAAAAGTAATGTGTATTTGGAAATAACGTAAAAATACTATAAATCTCAAAAATTAATTTTACAAGACATGTAAAAAAATTGATTGAATCTTAAAATTTTATCGATGTCGCATAAAATGGGACATAGAAAGCAACATATATTTCAAAAGAATGTCAAAAATAGTTTAAATCTCAATAATTTATAGTTTAAAATATTTAAAAGGCATATAAAAACTATAATTGACTTTTAAAGTTTTATTAAATACCAAATAAATTGAGACTAAGGGAGTAATATATATTGAGTCGTGCAGCGCACGACTTTTGCCACTAATTAACAAATAAAGAACAAAATAAAATTTGGTATAAATAATTAAAGCGTAAATGAATAAAATATAATTATAATTTCTCTGAAAGCGTGAAAGGAAAGGCGGATAAATATTAATATGGGGTGCAAGGAACAAAGACCAAAGGAAATTACGTGCTAGTTTCTTCTGCTGATGAGTTGGTGTCTGTGTCATCTCAAGATTTCCTTGTCCACATTTTCACACACTAGTTTATTCTCCCTCTGTTAATTTTTATATTTTTATAAACCTTTAGAAAATAGTACTTGATATGAAGATTTAATTATAATATTGATATTTAATATTTTTTTTTATTCTATTTTATGTGATACTATTGCTATTTAATTTGGCAGGATATTTAAGTAAAAATAGAAGACTTTTGAAAATTATCGTTTAAAATATTCTTTAGATATTTGTGTTGTTGTAAATCAATTCATTAAAGCCAAAAGGAGAATTTTAAATTTGAATTGTTTCTAATTATAGTAAAATGACATTCTTTTTTAAATGGACTAAAAAAGATAGAATGTCACAAAAAATAAAATAGATTTTAAAAATAAATAATTATGCAAAATATGGGAAAATTGTTATTCTTTTGATATATTAAGATAATAAATAAAAATAATTTTTTATTTTTAAAATAGTAGATAAATTTAAGTGAAGAGAGGAAGTATTTTTACTGGTCAAGCATGTCTCTATTTAGAAAAACTAGAGATTACAGTCGTGATAGTACTGAAGCTTCTTTTAGCTTAGTGATAAAGCAATTCCCCCACGTCTATATCATAATTATGGAAGTTGCTCTACTTTCTAAACGATGGACATCAAATATTTATTATCAAGTAAATAAATAATAATACTCCATATACAGACTATTTTTGGTTAATTTCAATTAATTAGATGAGTTCTTGATCGTCTATTAAATTAAAAAAAACCATAACAAGTTAACAAAAAGTTACATGAATATTCATTTTCTTAGCTAATCTCTTTTGTTTTTTTTTAAAAAAGAAAAAGATCAACGTGATGGGAAAAAAATAATGTAAAACACTATTGTGGTCAAAACTGTAAAGTCAAAAATGAAACAATAAGGTGGTTGGAATTTGCTAATCCCAAAGACATGCTCATATTTAGTCAAAGCAAATAGTCAAGAGTCTGTTGATCTGTCGTTGGACTATATTCTAATGAAGACTAATTTTGACATCCAACTTTGTTAATGAAAGGAGATAATATTTCAAGTTCTTACATATACTCCTAGAGTTGATCAAACACACTTTAAGAATCGAATCATCAACTTGGACTATATTAATTTGACTTTGATCTCAAATATTTAGGTAGCAATATGTATATATTTATCGAAATATAAAGTAGAATGATTGAGATTATGTTACTTTTTAATTAGATAAATTTGAATTCAAAAATAAAGAATACTTACACAGTCAGCTCAAGAGTCAAGCAAAGGAAGCTCCTAACTTAATCCTCCCAAAACTTGGCGCCACCCAAAAGTGTTAGTAATTATATTTATGATATAAATATTTGTTAAAAATGTAATTGCGAAGAAGAAAAATTTAAAAGAGACATGAGTATAACGAGCCTGAAATATTTAATTATAACTTGTAAGTCACATTTTCTTTTTGAGGTCATTTCTTCCAAAATTCATATTTATACGTATTCTTTTTGTTTTCTTCTTTGTATGCATCGACATATTCGATCAAATAAAAAGATATGTTGAATAAGTTGAGTTGTACATTATTATATTTTATAATTATTTTATTATGTATTAAAGTTTAAATATGTCAGCTAGAATATAAGTTTTAAAAGAAAATGATTGAAGAAATAAAACAATCTCAGAAATATTTAGATTTGTTGTGTTTTTTCAAATTAAATTAATTTTATACTAAAGAATCTTGTCAAAGGATCTCATATGACTATTTTTGTAGTGAGTTTTACCTCTCTTGAATCGATTACCAGAAAGTCAACTTTATCATAAAGACAGAATAGAATATTAAGTAATATGTCCACACTAGTTCACAACTACTAACATCATCACCCTCTTTAATATAAATGTAACTATTAAGTAGTTATATAAAAAAAAATGATTTTCTAGCCGTTTATTAGAAAAAATTAATTATATATTTTTACTAAAAGATTTTTATTTTAACACATAAAATTGAAAAAAAAAAATTCTTTCAATTTGTGAAAAGGTAAAAGATCTCATTTTATCTAGTGATGGACCAGCACAATAAGATTAATCTAATTTCAATTTATTTTTTAAAAGCATGTTCAAACAAAATTTTACTTTTAGATACTCTTTATCTAACGAGAAAATTACATAGAATGCCCATTAAATGTGGTGATCTTGATATTTTGCCCTCCATAAGAGAAGTCTTACAAAAATGATCTTTTTTTTTTCACTTTAAGTTGAATTAAAGATATTTTTACCTCTCTACGCCTTAAATATCTTTTAGAAAATTCTCTATGCTCAATTGTCTCTCAATTTTTCTATTTTTCTCTTTCTTTATTTTTCTTTTCTTTATTTCTTTCTTTTTCTCTTTTGTTTTTTTTCTTCTATTTTTTTCTTTCTTTTTTTTTCTTATGTTTATTTTTTCTTTTTTCTTTTTTAATTATGAAACTATAAATAATATTTATTTTATATATTCTATATTTATTTTAAATGAAATAATTTCTGAATTCAAGTCAAGATTCAAGATAAATTTTTTTTCATATTTATTATTTTAAATATATAAAGTTTGAAATTTCACGAGATACTTTATAACTCTTATTTTAGAGATAATATTTGGCATAAAATTTTTTAAAGAATAAGTTATGTTCCATGGGTAAGAGTTGACACCATTTTTTGTATTTTGATGTTTGAGATGCTCTATAACTCTTGTCTTAGAGGTAAGACTTAGATAAAAAACATTATAAATTTTGTCGTATGGGCAAGACTTGACGCTATTAGATGGTCTATAACTCTTGCTTTTTGGCCCAAGAACTTCCAAACAACAAGTTAAGACCCAAGGACAATGTTTGACACTATTGTATTATATCTTAATTTATTAGATGTTCTATAACTTTTGCCTTAGAGGTAAAACTTAGACCAAGAACTTAATAACTTAAGCCCATGGGCAAGACTTAACAACTACATTGTGTTTTGATTTATCATATATATAACTTTTACATTATGTTTTGATTTATCGTATACATAACTTTTGTCTCTTAGTCCATGGGCTTCAAAACAACAAGCTAAACCCCATGGGCAAAACTTGACATATCACATTTTATTTTGATTTATGGGGTACTCCATAACTATTACCCTAAAGATTAGACTTGTTAATCCAAGGACTTCAAACACAACAAGTCAAGCCTCATGGGCAAGGTTTGACATTACCACATTACGTATTGATTTATGAGATGCTCTATAATTTTTGTCTTGAAGGCAAGACATAAAAATTCACGAGTTACGCCCCATGAACAAGATTTAAAAAAATAGAAATAGACAAAAGAAAAAAAAGAAAAAAAAAAGAAGAGAAAAAATAATTAAAAAAAGAAAGAGAAAAAACTACAAGTTAAAAAAAAGAAAAAGGAAAAAATAAAAAATAAAAAAACAATTTAAAAACAAAGAAAGAGAAAAAAAATAGAAGTTAAAAAAAAAGAAAAAAAAAGACAAAGAAACAAAGGAGAAAAATAATAAATAAAAGAAAAATAAAGAAAGAGAAAAATAGAAAAATTGAGAGACAATTGAGCATAGAGAGTTTTCTAAAAGATATTTAAGGTGTAGAGAGGTAAAAATATCTTTGATTCAACTTCAAGTGAAAAAGGGCACATTTTTGTAAGACCTCTCTTGTGGAGGGCGAAAAATCAAGATCACTACACTTGATGGATATTCTATGTAATTTTCTCGCTACAACCCCTTGTCGGCCTTCAAAATATTCTAACTCAGAGTCAAATAATATATCATGATGAGACAAACTAACACAGCAAAAATCGTCTCAAAATTTCATTTACAACCCCAAAAAATCACAAATTACATATGCAATCACTATAATAAAATTTCAAGAACAAATTGTTATTTTTTAAAATATTTCTCAATCAAATTCTATTGTGATTTATGATATCTCACCTATTGGAGATGATAGGCCATCACTAAATCAACTTCTCTATAAATTTTCAGAAAATTCCATCTTGCCGTTTGAATGAAATAAATCGGTGGTGAAGTTTGACTAAATTTTGATTTGTATAATAGTGTATGAAATTGTATATTATTGTATATAGGTGTATAAGTACCTTTAAAATTTTGTATAATTTTATATAGGAAAAAGGATAGAAAATACCCCTGAACTATTTGAAATGGAGCATGAATACCCCTCCATTACATTTTGGTTCAAAAATATCCTTCCGTTATAATTTTGGCTCAAAAATACACCTCCGTTATATTTTTGGTTCAAAAATACCCCTCCGTTAAATGTTTGGCTCAAAAATACCCCTCGTCCTAACAAAAATGAAAAAGGGCCAAAAATACCCATTAACTATTAGAAATAGAGAAAAAATATCATTCGTTAGTATTCGGCTAAAAATACCCCTTCATTAAAATTTTAAAGTTATTATTTAAAAAGATCTTTCTTCCATAAAAAAATTTAACATTAACCCATCTTCAAATCAATTTTTGTTAGATTTTGAGTAGTCCAGATTCTTATTATATGATAAAAAGAAGCTTTTATTTATAATTGCAATTGAATTATTTATTGAAAATGATAACTTATATTAATTGTGTTACATAATTGCTAACATGAGCACAATAATTTTTATACAAACTTTGTAGGTTCGAAAAATTGAAGAATTGGATCCAATTGAACTAAAAAAACTTATTAAGGAGGAGACAATAATTACAACAAGGATGAATAAATGTTATCATTCAAGGATTGATTTTTTGAGATGTTTGCAAGTGAAATAATATATAGTCCCTTTTGACGTAAAAAAAACTAGTCTCGTACCTAATATCCGACGAGAAAAATCTCTTGGGTCCCTAAATGAGGTTTCACGTGGACTGATCACGTAGTGCTTTTTTGTCCACATAACATGCATGGTGTCATTTCATTATGTTTGTTTTTTTTTTTGTAAAATTTTAACGGAGGGGTATTTTTGAACCAAAGTCTAACCAAGGGGTATTTTTGCTCCATTTTTGATAGTTTGAGAGTATTTTAAACCTTTTTTTATTTCCGTTAGAGAGGGGGATATTTTTGAGCCAAAAATTTAGTTGAGGGGTATTTTTGAGCCAAAAGGTAACGGAGAGATATTTCTACTCCATTTCAAATAGTTCAAAGTATTTTTGACCTTTTCCCCTCTTATATATTGAATGTGTAATATTGTATATCAAGTTTTCAAGTATTTTTGTAAAACAATTAATGAAAATTTTATATATTATTGTATACCAAATTTATATTGTTGTATGTCGGATTGTGTTTGGTACGATGTTGAAGATTTGTAATGTAAATTTTGGGCTATATTTTGCAATCTAAGTTTGGTAATTTGTATTTTTATGAAATGTTTCTCAAAAAAAAAAAAAATCTATAATAGTATATAGTAGCTTGTATATGAGATTTAATCTTTGACATTATGTGATTATCTATTTTGAGATATACTCTTATAGACCAAATTTGATTATATGTTTCAGATAAATTAATCAAATTTGATGTTTTTGCTAGTTTATAGAAATTGACCAGAGAAAAGATATAAATCATACTTAGAAAAGTACATAAAAATGTTAAATATTCTTTGTAGAAAGTTTGGTCAAATACAATTTCGACTCTAACTCCAACTTTATAAATTTTAATTAAAATGAATAATATATGATTTTAATTAAACTTTCATGTCCTCTTATGTAAAGATATAAGATAGCCACCCCAATCTAAAAATAGATACAGAAGTATAATGCATAACAATTGAAAGTTGAGATTTGCGACTTTTAAATGAGGTCGTGTTTAATGTATTGTTGTTTTCTTAAAATATATATAAGTGAATTTTGTGCGAAATGACTTATCTCGGAAAGATATTTTCAATTTTACCTGCCATAATGATAGGATATGCATAAATAAGGATAATTTTGTCAAGATATTTAAATATTTATACTATAATTATAAAGTTAATATCACATATGATCATTCGACTTTTATTTTAACTCTAAAGTCAATCAACTGAGTTTTTTACTTAGAAAGTCACTTAGCTTAGATTTTTAACTCAAAAATAATTTTCAACTATCAATGTCAATCTATTTAATTAATTTTTATTTTTAATCAATATTTTAAAAATTAAAAATATATCCATTTAAATCATTTAATGACCATCCCCACTTGACCCGACCTGCGAAAAATATAATATGGATTGAATTATTTTATTTTTTTGAATCAAAGAATTTTTCATGTAAAATTAATTATTTAATTTTTCATAAAAAATATAACATGGATCCATATTAGTTCATTTTCTTCATAGTTTTCTTCGGTACCATAATATTGATATAGAGATTTTGCATTCTAACCATAGTATATGTTTAGCGGAAAAATTATTTGATTTAAAAAAATCAAAGAATTTGTTTCATATTATATTTTTAGCAGATCGAATTAAGTGGAACGGGTCATTAAATGATTTAAATGAATATATTTTAAAATTTTAAAATATTGGTTAGAAATAAAAATTAATTAAATAGATTGAATGACTTTGAGAGTAAAACATTGATAGTTGGATGACTTTTGAGTTAAAAATCAAATTTGAGTGACTTTCTGACAGGGGTGACTTGATAGTGTTAGAAAAAGCGCAAGCGGCTTAGGCCCCCAAATTAGAGAGACCTCAATTTTTATTTTAATAATAACAGGTTATAGATTTTTATAGAGAAAAATATTAAGTAGTATTTACCGTAAAAATTATTTATTTCATATGAAAATAAAGAATTATCAGAATAAGTTTGACACATTTGGAGTACGATTATATGATCAATTGAAAAGAATTACGGAATGAATCAATCATATATATATATATATATATATATTTTAAACAATTCAGCATCTCAAAGAAATACAATAATAAATAAGGCTTCTATTCGATTTTCGTCTTAAGCCGTTAATGTGCTTGAGTCGCTCCTGCTTTCTGAGAAAAGAATCTATAATTAAGTGACTTTGGAGTTAAAAATGAATATTGATTGACTTTCTATGAAAAATATCCATAATTGAGTAACCATTTTACGATATTAACTCTGTAACTACAATAAAAAAATTTTTTTTAGTCAATTACAGTACTCCAATTTTACGAATTTACGTAAACACACTCTAGTCTCATGCAATAATTTAAAATTAATATCTGCATATTTAAAATGGTAATAGTCATACCATTTTCTTTGAGTTTTTCTAGAATCTTTTTAATATTTCCAATAATAGAGGTAGTGTTTATAGTAATATATGTGTATTTTAGATCTATTTTATCTGATTCACTTTGACTAGTAACAAAACTTAAAGAGAATAAAAAAAAAAACAAATCTACCTAGTAAGGCAAATATAAGTCCTATATTTACTTCTTAAAGCCCTACTTTAAAATCATTACCCAACAAAACTACAATATCATTTTAATAACAAATTTATACGGCTATATCCAATTCCCTATCTCACGCATAATTAGAAATAATTTATTTATGAAATAAGAAAATAGAAATAAAATATTAAGGAGAGAGAAAAATATTTTTTTAGGTGTAAAATTTAATATAGTGGATTGGAATTAGTTTATACTAAAATAATATTAATACATTTTAATGTAAAAATTGATGTAATTAATTGAAGATGCTTTAAAAAAAGATAACAAGAGGCAAAAATTTTGCAGCAATAAAGAGAAAAAATTTAAATTCCCAAAGCTCTAAGTACAGAAATGATGCAATTTGTAAATTCGAGTTGCACCTCACCCCTTAATTCCTGGCACGACTCAGACCTAGGGCCTAGCAGTGAATGAGATCCCCGAAGGAATCTCAAACTAACCTCTTAGCATTCAATTAAATATTCAAGGTAAATCAATGAGAAATACATACATGGAAGCATATACATAGCATGTCTCATAACCATAAGGAAGATCGTAACATGAGAGATACAAGTCTGAAACTGAAACAATACATAGGTCCAACATATGCCTCTAACTCATGACATAAGATGGGGGCTCAGATAGACCCTGGTTCACCCTGAATATAAAGAAAGTTGTCTCTAGAACATAAACACGACATGAAATTAATATAGAAGACCTTGTCCTCGAAGTATGAGGACTCACCCAATTTGGATCGTCAAAATATCTAGATCTAGCTACGGAGATGAATAATAGGATCACCTGCATTATGATACACTGCAGGCATAGAGTATGCATTAGTATGTTTGAATGTACTAAGTATGCAGACATACAATGTAAAGAAGTATAATAAAGACCTGCATGACAATGTTACATGAAAATCATAGTACATGAATTGATACAATCAGATGAAAGTAAACTTGTTTACATCACCATAAGTTCCTGCACATCATCATACATCCATATAATCAGTCATAGTTCATACATGCTTGCATATATTAAGTCATTCCTTTCCCGAAGGGTATAGGGTGAGTTGTGCCCAACCTCATTTATACCTTGTGTAATGGGAGGGTTGTGACCTACCTCATCATTACACATAGCTCATGACCTATCTGGGTATAGGGTGGGTTATGCCCAACCTCATCTATACCTTATGTAATAGGAGGGTTGTGCCCTATCTCATCATTACACATGAAAGTTGATATATATGATTGTGCATAGGGTAGGTTGTGCCCATCCTTGTCTATGCACTCAACTGGTGTAAATGTAGGGTTGTGCCTTGCCTCATTAGTACATCCAAAATCTCATACATGAGTATATATAGGGTTGGTTGTGCCCAACCTCATCTATGCATTGTGTAAAAGGAGGGTTGTACCTTGCCTTATCAATACAAAATATTCATACATGATAGTGTAAAGGTGAGGTTATGCCTTGCCTCATTATCATACCCTGATTTACACATGATAACAAATCACACTCGTACTTGAAGTTCTATCAAGATCACAATCATATAATTCATGTTCATGTAGAAGTCATACTCATACTCATAGATGCATGCTCAATTCATGTCATAATCATCAATTCAAGACTAATCCAAGCTCATAATCATAGACCCATACTCAATTCATGCTCACGTTACAAATACATTCATATTCATAGTCAAATTCTCATGTATAAGCCTAGTTCATGCATGATCATAGTATGAGGAGTGAGAGTAAAGCATAGGTACATGAAATTCAATCTTCAAACATGATAATATGATGGAAACATGTATAATCTATGAAGAAATAAACATTTGAATCATATTCAAGATTACCCGTGCATGAATTCATAGTTTAAAAGGACATGCAAGTTCATAATTCAAGGAAACCATGTGAACCATTGAAATAAGACTTAATTCATGCTTAAATATATATATTTGAATTCAACTCATATCATAATTTCATTAATTTGAAGTCAAAACATGAAAATCATACTTAGATCATACTTTAAAGTTCATGAAATTAAATGAAGAGAATTTGGGCTCCAAGGTTGGAATGTAACTGTCACGATCCAAGCCTAGGTCCTAGACATGACACAATGAATGGGGAACCCAAAGGGACCCCGAACAAGCCTCTAAGCATAAGTAGCACATCCTTGGTTGTAGAAGCATAAATAAATAACAAACAATTAAGTCTAACGAGAGTGGAACTTTGAACTCAAGCTATGGGGATATTTAAAGGAATATGACTTTCCACCATCACATAGCAAGCAAAGACTAAGGGGAGGATAAATATGACTCATGCTATGGGGATAATAGGGGCTTAGGACTTCTATCACATTCAATCAACATATAAAGGGAAAGGGACTAAAGAAAGTCTTCCATAATTACATAAACATAATAGGAGTCAAGCTCATAACATATATCTATCTAGCAACACCTCTAACATGAGTGGAATGGGGTCCGAGACATCTCCCGGACTCACCCTCAAAATTAAATATCCATAAAAAGTCTAGTCTTAACATAACATGATAGGAAAGTGGTTGTTATCCCCAAAGTGGAGGACTCACCAGTAACAAATCTTTAACCAAGCCGACTAGCCACGTGGAGGAGGATGAATAGGAGCTTTGGTCCCTACATGGTTAGATCATGTCGGCAAAAAGTATGCGTTAGCACTTGAAATGTACTAAGTATGTGAGATGCAATGCAATAAGAGATCATAATACATAATTAGACAAGATGCATAATCATATTCAAAGGTATAAGTTCAATATGACATGTATAGTTAATTCCTTAGTCAGAACATGTATGAAGATAGCCAAATCATATAACATATTGTACATAGATGGGAAGAGACCATAACTGACAAATAAGACCAAGGGAGGTACTACTTGAAATTCCGATGTTCACTCCATACCAAGTAAAGGAGTGGTCTACTTTGCCAAGGTAAACCAAACACTCACCTTATGAGAACCTCCCCTTTTCGGAAAGTGCCTCACAAACACCTTATGAAAACTCTACCCTTTTCAATTACCTTACGGGAACTCCATCTTTTTCAGTTTATATAAGATAAGAGCCTTACGGGAACACCACCATTTTTGATTAATATATATGAAATAGAAGCCTTATGGGAACACCACCCTTTTCAGATATCAATTAGCATGTACCTTACGGGAACCCTACCCTTTTTGGTTAAATATGCAATAAGAAAATCACAAACCTACGACAAAAATGTAGTTAAGGGACAATGGTTATCTACCAAGGTCCTCTCGGTGCTAGGTCAACAATCCCAAGGAATACTCAAATCATAATCATAGTCATAATGTGCATAATCTCATAATAGCTTAATATCATCTTAGAGTAGCTCATCAAAATCAAAGCTTCATCAAATAAAAAAAGGGATTCATATCATTCATAACATTCACAATGTTCTAATAAACTCAAAACATGTTTATTGGCCCTTCAATATTCACAACATATCTTGCCATAAGACTTTCATCAACATAAGAAGCTTGACTCATAATTTTAGTCAAAACATGGTGGGTGTACATACTTATGCTTAAAATCATGAAACATTTGCATAGGACATGAATGAGTAAAACATAGTAATTTGAGACCATTTAAATCAACCCACCAACATATTAGCAAAACCCCAATTTGAGTATCATGAAATCCATTCTAAAAATTCATAACCTTTCATAGCTTTTCAAGGAATCATAACATGCATAATGTAGGCGTCATAAACCATTCATAATGTCAAACCCCAATGGGTGTTCATGCATAAGAAAATCAATACTTAACAAAAGTCAACTTAAATCATACTTGTAGTGATCAATAGGAATTACCCACGAAGAAACAACTCTTAAAAGCATGAAATTTCATTAAAAAATGAGAGTTGGGATCCATGGGTGGAAGAACCTATGGATGAAGACATATATAGCTTAATCCTTGAAATAAATGAAGGAAACTTGATGAGACTTGGAGGAATTGCTTGAGTTCTTGAATTCAAACAAAAGTTCTTGAGAATCTTGAAATTGATTGAAGAATTTTGGTGACGATTGGAGAGGATTTTGAGAGAGTTAAAGATGGAATTAGGGCTAAAAATGGTGAAACAATTGAAGAATTCCGTCTATGAGGGTGTCAAGTTATGACCGAATTACCTTCAAGTGAAAAAGAAAAAGTTTAGAAATATTTATACTACGGTGAACCAAAGGTGCAACGTGGACTAGGTTTTGCACTCGTCATTTTCACGCGAAGTTCAATTTTCCCTTGTTTTGGCCTAGGAATGAGTTTAGACCATTTTTATACAATGGGGGACCAAGTATGCAATACGAATTGGTCACATACTCTTCTGATTTAGGCCCAAATCATCCAAAGAATTATTTTACGATATGGGTGACCTAAAAATCGAAGATCACCTTTTTCCTACAATTTTTGCCTCCTAAAAAGATGCAAAGTTGGATTTATGAAATCATGCACAAACTTTAAGATATTCAAGAATTATGCCATAGAAATATTTTGAGTCACGTGGGAGGTGTTACAATATCTCCTCCTTGGGAACATTCATCCCCGAATGTGATGGAAACATGCTTAAGAAGAGTGATTAGACAACTTGCAACTCACATGAATGCAATCAATGCAATTTAATCATCATTCTCAAAATGTTTCAAACTTACACATCAAAATCATCAAAACTCATTACCATAAACATGTATGCTTGCAAAAATGTCATAAGGGCTGAAATTCAAAACTTGACACCATGAATGGGATTATCTTATTACCTTACGCTTGAGTAGAGTAGAAGAGATAGGGATATTGCTTCTTCATGTCTGCTTTGGCTTCCAAGTAGCACTTTCAACTTGTTGATTCCTCTAAAGGACTTTGACGGATGCTACATCTTTGTTTCTCAACCTTTTCACTTGCCTATCCAATATGTCAACCAAAACTTCTTCATATGCCAATTTTCCCTCAATACCAACAACTTCCAAAGGCATAATAGAGTTTAGATTACTTACACACTTTCTCAACATAGACACATGGAAGACCAAATGAACCATACTCATTTTCATAGGCAACTCTAACTCATAAGCAACCTTATCAATTCTTCTCAAAATTCTATAAGGCCCTACATACCTTGGTCTCAACTTTCCCTTCTTGACAAACCAAACTACACCCTTCATGGGTGAGACCTTCAAATATACCCACTCATCAATATTGAACTCAAGATCCCTTCTCCTCACATTGGAGTAGGAATTTTGCCTACTTTGAGCCATTTTCAATCTTTCTCTTATCAACTTCACCTTCTCCAAAGCTTTCATAACCAAATTTGAACCCAACAAAATCATTTCTCCCACTTCAAACCACCCATCCAGTGATCTACAACATCTACCATATAGAGCTTCAAAGGGAGCCATTCCGATGCTAGAGTGATAGCTATTGTTGTAAGCAAACTCAATAAATGAAAAATGTTCACCCCAACTATCCTTAAATTCCAAAACACAAGTCCTAACAATATCCTCAAGATTTTGAATGGTCCTTTGGCTTGACTATCTATTTATGGGTGAAAGACCATGCTAAGCTTGACTTTAGTACCAAGGCCTCTTTGGAAAGATCTCCAAAAATTGTGAAGTAAATTGAGCACCACGATCCTAAATGATAGACAATGGAATACCATGCAATATAACCAACTAATGAATGTATAACTTGGCATAATCTTCGGAACCATAGTCATTTTAATCAGTAGGAAGTGAGTTGATTTTATCATCCTATCAAATAACAACCCATATGGAATCAAAATGTTTCTTATTATTAGACAAGACAATCATAAAATTCATGTTGATCTCTTCCCACTTCCAAGTAGGAACATAAATATATTGGGCTAGGCCACCCGACTTTTGATGTTCGACTTTCACTTATTGTCAATTGAGACAACTGGCCATGAACCTTGAAATATCTCTCTTCATACCACCCAACTAATACACTTTCCTCAAATCTCTATACATCTTTGTGGAACTAGGGTGAATAGAATAGGATGAATTATGTGCCTTTTTAAAAATCACGTCCCTCAACCCTCAACATTTTACACACATAATCTACCTTGATATCTAAGAACACCATCTCCCCCTTATGAGAAAACTTCTACCTTGACATCCTTCACTAAAGATTTAAATTCTAACAAAGCTGGGTCAAGGTCTTGTTTGGATTTGACCTCTTCAATCAAAGAAGACTTGAATCCATCTACAACCACCACACCTCTATTTTTGGCTTCATTCAATCTAACCCCCAATTTAGCCAACGGGTGAACTTATCTTGCTAATTCCTTCTTACCTTCATAAATATGAGTCATACTCTCCATGGACACTCTACTTAGAGCATCAGCCACAACGTTAGCCTTCCATGGGTGATAATGCACACTCATGTCATAATCTTTAAGGAGTTCCATCTACCTTCTTTGCCTCAAGTTAAGATCCCTTTGTGTGAATACATATTGGAGACTCTTCTGGTCGGTTGAAACATCTACATGAACCCTATACAAATAATGACACCATATTTTCAAAGAAAATACCATGGCTGCTAGCTCAAGATCATGGTTAGGATAGTTACGTTCATGCACCTTTAGTTTCCCAGAAACATAAGTAATGACCTTGCCACTTTGCATCAATACACACTCCAAACCAATTCTTGAAGCATTGCAATACACAACAAACCCTTCCACCCCTTCGAGTAGAGCCAAAAGAGGAGCAGATGTAAGCTTGTCCTTGAAAGTTTGAAAACTCTTTTCACATTTATTGGTTCAAATAAATTTCACCTTATTTTGTGTCAATTTTTTCAAAGGAGAAGAAATTGAAGAGAAGCTCTCAACAAATCTTCGGTAATACCCCGCCAAGCCCAAGAAACTCTTAATATCCGTCAGAGTCAAGGGCCTAGGATAATTTCTCACTACTTTTGTCTTTTTAGGATCCACATTAATGCCTTCACTCGACACCACATATCTTATAAATGCAATCTTTTTTAACCAAAATTCACATTTATCAAACTTAGCAAACAACCTCTCACCCCTCAAGGTTTCCATCATCTTTTCCTCTATTAATTCAATATGAAAGAAGTGGTTGAGGAAGGAAGCTTTGAACTCTTCCCATGGGATAGCATCATTATTCTTCCTTTCCACTTTCCTTTGAGCTATCCAAATTAGCAAGGCCTTTGACTTGATAGGCTGCAAGTTCCACCTTATGTTCCAAACTCACCTACATAATAACAAGGACTTTGTACAACTCATCAATAAATTCTTGGGGGTCCTCTTCATTTTTAGAGCCATAAAACTCCAGTGGGTTCATCCTTGTGAAACCCTCACCCTTGAGTCCGAAGTAGGAGCATGAGGAGTTTGGACCCCTTGATTCATTTGGTTGGTCATGAATTGTGCCAACAAAGAAACAATATTCGACATGCGTGACCCCAACTTCTTCTTGGGGAGCTTGTGGAGCCATTGGGCTGGATCAACCTCGAGAGTAGGAGGTCTTTGTGCCATTCTTCTTGGTGGCATGATCTAAAATAAAAAAAACCAACCATTAGAGAAAAGAAACCTTAAGTTAAGTCCTAAAGCACGACATAGATTATGAAGAAGTGAATTATTTCCTAAAATGCATCATAGTCGTGACACACTTCACAACTATGAACAAGACTCTACTCAACATGGTGTGTTGGATTTTTGAGGACCACTTATAAACCTAGTGCTATGATGCCAAGCTTGTCACGACCCAAGACTAGGGCCTAGATGTGACATGGCTAATCTTAGAGTAGCTCATCAAAACCAAAGCTTCATAAAAACAAATAAAAAACTTCATATTATTCACAACATTCTCAAAAACCCAAAACATGCTTATTAGCCCTTCAATATTCACAACATTCATAATCCACATATCTTGCCATAAGGCTTTCATCAACAAAAAAAGCTTGGCTCATAACTTTAGTTAAAACATGGTGGGTGTACATACTTATGCTTAAAATCATGAAATACATTTGCATAGGACATGAATGAGTAAAACATAGTCATTTGAGAACCATTTAAATCAACCCAATAATATATTAGCAAAACCCAATTTGGGTATCATGAAATCCATTATGAAAATTCATAGTCTTTCATAGCTTTTCAAGGAATCATAGCATGCATAATGTAGGTGTCATAAACTGTCACGACCCAGAAGGGGGACCAGATGTAACATGGCGAAAGAGAACTCGAAAGTCCTCGATCAATCCATCATAGCATCATCACACACATCATCGGTTTGGAAGTGCAGAAGTAAATACATAACACATAAGCTCTAACAAAAATGGGGCTTTGGACTCAAGCTATGGGGATGTTGTCGGGAATGGGATAAACATGGATTCACATAGCATATAACAATTATCTCTAAGGGGCGGGTAAGTAGGACTCACGCTATGGGGGCACACCGGGGTTATGGGACTTTCCACATAAGCACATAGTCAACACACAATCCCAACATCAAGTCATAAGCATATTCATTACCATTTTCCATAATCAAGGCTCATAAGCATAACATTCCATAACCATAATATTCAACAATTACAATCCAACATACAAGAGTTTACGTTGTCCAACAAGCCTCTACATAAGATAAACGGGGCCTCGACATAGTTTGAGGATCACCCTCAATACATAAGTAAAGAAAATAACATAACAATGCTAGGTAGATAGAAGGTGGCTATTGCCCTTGAATAAAAAGGCTCACCACAAGCAAAGTCTTTAAATGATCACACGTCATCCGGTGGAATATAGAAGTCGTCTTCGGGTCCTACATGGTTAGAACATGTAGACAAGAGTATGGGTTAGCACAATAAAGTACTAAGTATGCGGGCATGCAAAACATATGCACATAAACCTATAACGACCTACATGGAAAGGGCACATATATAGGAGTGAATATGAGGAAGAGTAATATAACAATATGCCATGAAATCATGATGCATGAAATGCCATAATGCTTAATATAGAGGGTATGGAACCTTAACTGACATCCAAATCCATGTGAGCTACAACATGAACTTGCCCAATGAAAGCCCTCCCATTGGATCGAAGGTGATTACTTGGCAAGGGTAATCCACACCACACCTTACAGGTCTCCCATTTTGGTGTGATAGCCACCTTCCTTATGGGTCTCCCATTTTGGAAAGATTTACATAGCATATCATATCATATCAAAGCATACCTTACGGGTCTCCCATTTTGGTAGCAACCTATGGAGGCATATAGTTTCGGCAAAGGAGTGGACCCTTGGGGATAGCCAACTTACTACTCCAATCCTTCTCGGTACTAAGTCATCATCCCATAAGAATACGTATACATATACATGCTTTTAAAATGAAACTTGACACTTGAACTTAAAATCATGCATACTTGGGTTTACAAGCCAAACATACTTTCAATACTCTTATGCATACTTAACAAGAGTCAAACATACTTCATAGTCATGCATCATGGGCTAAAAAACCAAAAAATTTTCATGTCATACTTTATGCATAAGAGTAGCTACATTCATATCATATAATATCATATCATATTGGTGCAAGCATCCATATTGCTAAAAGAGCCATATCATAGACTTAGTGTGATCACAACTTAATCAAACCCATACTTGTTAAAAATCATAGTCATAAACATGTTTGGGACTTAGCCCACATCAAAACATCCATAAAAAATCCATGAATCATGCATGCAATGCCATGAGGAACAATATGAATAGCATGGGTAATAGAATTCAAACTTTAAATTCAAATCAAGAGTAGTTCATGAGATATTCAAGTCAATCCACCTTCAAATCATTATTTAAGTATTACCCATGCATAAATCAAGAGTACAAGGGACATGCATAACTTGATCATCATCAAACCATTAAACCTTCATGAAAATC